>JACEVL010000025.1:385000-540000 GCA_020284085.1 Aporrectodea caliginosa
TCAGGGCAAAAGAAGCTCTTTTCAGAACACATTTTATATTTTTTAAATATATAATATGATGTCACCATTTTTCAAAGGCATGCTGGAAACTCATAAAGCTAACAGAAATGCCTTGAAAATTGACTGTATAATTTTATTATAAGTATTTTGCAAAATACGCCAAAACACTAAAAAATCATCCAGTTAACGGCACATGGACTTAATTTCGTTCTCTTGCAATGCTCTGGCTCAATAGGGGAGCAGATTTCATGGCACAAGAACTTGCTTGATAAGCATTGAATCCACGTTTCTTCGTGTTGGTCGCTGTTAAGCTCTATGCACTAAGAACAGTGGAAGATGGTGTCACTCTCCACTTTATGGTACTTTTCTGTTGCTGGTTCTGGTTCTTCTGCTTGTGGTTCCTCTGCTTTGTTTCTTCTGCTGGTGGTTCTGCTTGTGATTTTTCTGCCTCTGGTTCTTCCGCTTCTAGTTCTTCTAGAGCCAATAATAGCCTGGACCAAACTTGAAACGGTATAGCCACATGGATCAAAGTCTGATCCCCAGTCTTTTTCTACAATTCACATACTAGTGGAGATACATGCAAAATGCAGGAATACCTGATCAACTGCTCAAACTTGTACAAGGGATACCGTATATAGAAAATCATCAAATGCCATCAAAGTAGACGAAAAGATCACAGAATATTTTCACACAATATGGGAGTGCGACAAGGATGTATCTCATCCTCATACCTATTTAACTTAGCATTTGAGGCAAAAATGTCACTCAGCCTTAACAATACCGAGGCCAAATTAAATGGCGGGCTGGTGAATAACCTCCAAATTGCTCACGACATTGACCTCATCACTAGAAGCAGACCAAAATTACAGGATATTACGACGCAGATTGACGAAACCAGTAGACCAGTGTTCCTAACGTTTTCCAGTGCAAGACATCCTTACTAAAATCGTCCAGTAAACGGCACATGGACTTAATTTTGTTTTCTTCCAGTGCTTTATCTATTGACGAGCAACGTTCTGCAACTGCATTCAACCATCGTTTTGCGACTATTTCTAAACCACTTAACGTTAAAAATAGTAATAGGCCTATGTCAGCAGTGACATTTTACTCCTTCTGTTTTCCAGCTGCGGCCCCCAGAGCAGGTTCACTGTACCCTTGGGTGTCGCGGCACCCAGAATGTGAAACACTGCAGTAGATGATTCGGCTTATTACCAACGCAGAGACGACCAAAACAATGGTAATTGAAAAGACTAAAGAGACACCAATAAGGATCAACATCCAAGGAGAAGCTAGTGAGCAAGTTAAACAATTCGTCTAGGCCTACCTAGGAAGGCTAGGAGGGCTAATAAACGCAGATGGCAGCAGCAATAAAGACATACAAAGAAGGATTGGACGAACTCCACAAGCATATCGAATGATGAACAGGATATGCAGAAGCAGAGAATTAACAATGGAAACCAAGATAAAAATATACGAAACGATGATTCAACCGACGTTCCTATACGCATCGGAATGTTGGACAATGCGAAAACAAGATGAAAGAATTCTTACAGCAGACATGAGTTGGCTACGGAGGATCGTAGGGGTTTCAAGACTGCAGAAAATAAGAAATGCTGACATTAGACAAGCATTAAGTATCCAAACAACTCTGCTAGACAAAGTCGTTCAACGAAGGCTCTGATGGTTTGGATATGTAGAGAGAATACCACTTGACTGAATTCCCCACAATGTACTACATGCAAGATTCAAAGGAAAAAGAAACGAAGGCAGACCATGACTACGCTGGAGATAATGTAAGTGAAGGCATAACATCACTTGGACTGACACTAAGGGAGCAGCGGCCTTGACAAATGACTGAGGACAATGGAGGTAATTTCTTCGTACCAATCGCCGCCAAATGGCTTGCGTCAGGAACCGATGACGATGAAGATATAATATTATATACACCGTGAGGCATAAAAAAGGAAGACCCTACAAAATCGTTATTATTTTTAACAATATTCAAACAATGTCAATGAAATTCATGAAATTTATAGCTAAATAGCAGGCAATGTAAAAAAATTTACAGTTTGTACTCAAACTGTCCGCCTTCAGCTTCTACGCATGCGCGAAGTCGCTTGCACCATTCACGCACCGCAGTCGCCTTTTGTTGAGTCGCTACCCAGCTAGCCTAGTGCATTTCATCTGGTTTACTGACAAAAAATTATTCACAGTTGCTTCTCCTAGCAGTGCTCAAAATTATCGTCTGTATGTAGCAGTTGAAACTCAAAAGAGTGATATTGCAGCCGACCGCCTTTTACGCACACGTCCGACGTTTAGCAAATCCCTGATGGTGTCAGTCGGTGTTTCTTCTATGGGGCGCACGTCAATTCACTTCGTTGAACTGGGGGTAAAAATTAACGGCCAATACTACAGAGATGTTTTACTCATGGAAGACCTTCTACCTGAAATTCGAGAATTCTCTGAATTTTACATTTTCCAGCAAGATGGTGCTCCAGTGCACAGAGCTCGAGAAACGGTTGCACTTCTGACGAATGAAACTCCTGACTTCATAATTCCAACACTATGGCCCCTAACAGCCGAGATCTGAATCCCGTAGATTATCAAATATGGGGATGCATGCAGGAAATGGTGTACAAAGCAAAGGTCCGTGATGTTGAAGATCTTCGTAAGCGAATCATGCAAGCTTGGAACGATCTTGACCAACGAATTATTGACTCGGCGGTGCGTGAATGGCGCAAGCGACTTCGCGCATGCGTAGAAGCTGAAGGCGGACAGTTTGAGTACAAATTGTAAATTTTTTACATTGCCTGCTATTTGGCTATAAATTTCATGAATTTCATTGACATTGTTTGAATATTGTTAAAAATAATAACGATTTTGTAGGGGCTTCCTTTTGTATGCCTCACGGTGTATATACACGTAATATTATATGTAAATATAAAGACATCTTTGTTTCTTATTGTTATATTACTACTACAATTTTACGAAGGCAATTATACCAGGAACCGTTAATGGAAAATGGGAAGATCAAGCTTTGTCCGGAGCAACATAAGAGGAAATGCCTTCACTGCAGTGAATATTGTTGAATGCAAGTGAAAAAGTGCTGAAATAATGACAATGATATTAATACTATTATCACCATCATTTTTTCTTTTCTTTATTATTTATCATCATTGCCATGATGCATGATCATTATTATTATTATTGTCATTAACATGATATGCCTTCCTGTACAGCGAAACCAGTGCTGCCTGAGGCGAAAGAAATTCGTATCATAACTGATCAGATATGGGCAGCCGATAAAAACCGTTTCTCAAACAGCGATGTTGTTTATAACGTCGGAATAGGGAAACCTGGAGAGAAGTATGGACCGTTTGCACTGATTATTTAAATTGCTGAATATTCACTAAATTTGACTGTTAAATTCGTAAAATATATACCAGAATTTGTTAGTCTTGTTACACCATGTTTGCATGAGCTAAGTACAATACATAATACGCCAGATATGACCTTCCGATTAGTTATAGATAATATAGACCATTATTTTAGAGGCAATTAATTAACCAGTTAGGCAACTACAGGTACAAGCCTCTAGAAATACGCCATTGCAAAAGTATTCCGCGTTTTTAAAAGTGGCTCACATACCAACGGTGTCCCGATACAGACTGGGTAGCCAATCGTGCCATGCCACTTTTATGCTGGCCTGTGGAAGTTCGGGTGGGAGTAACAACTACACTTGCGCCAGGGAGATAGGACACCGAGACGCATATAGATCTGTTTGATATAGTGTGATTCTCCTTGCAGATTTTATTTTATTACAGTTACAGTTATAGTTAATAGTTTCTTATTTTAGTTATAGTTACAGTTATAGCTAGTATTTTTCGTTATAGTTATAGTTATAGTTACTGCCTTTTTATTTTAGGCCACACGTTACCTTGATGCTAAAACTTCGTAAATTATGATGATGGGGGAGGGGTTAGCTATTTCAGAGTGATCTGCTACCCTGTTTTTAATTACTGTTTTCACTCGGTAAAATGAAGAATAAATTACCCTTACGATAATTGTATAAGCTGTAACGACACTAAATCTTTTAAATGTATTATACCTCAGTCTCGTTGTACGAAATATTGCATCAGCGGCACGGCTATTTGAAACACTTTGATTAAATAAATACCTGACAGATAGAAATATTTCTATATCATTACACCTACAGTAGAAAGAAAGAGAGACGTTGCAAAGCCCGCAAAAATCACCAAACACGTTGAACATCGAGTCCGCTAATTTTACTGCACACTGATACCGGGTATCTCAAAAGTTTTGATTGTCTTCGCCGAGTTCCCTTCTATGCTCCTCTTTCCATATCACTCTCTGCAACGCAGACTTCTTTGTATGTAGATGGATGGTGATACTTGAGATGATTGAGTAGATTAATCGTGTTTTTACCGGCTGTGAGCTGGCCACATTACTTCCCCTAATTAACACCAACAACGCTGATGATACACGAACTTTTATTTGTGACAAATTCATACATGAAATAATTCCAGCCAGCATTCCCACAATTGCGGTTGCTCAAGAACTTTAGATACATTTTGATTTTTGACTAGAAAATTGCTACTACTAAGTTTTGCTAATTTGAGCTAGTCACCTTAACCTGAGTCGCAATCGCTATAGAAACCTTTATAAATTAGCTAAATTTAATTTTTTTTAAACGACACTACTATTGGGTTAATTTAGAAATCCAGAATCCAAGGCGAACATAGGCTATTAGCTGTAGCGCATTTTCACGTCCTCATATTTGTCGATATTGCACTTTTAATTTTTTTGTATTAAAAAAATAACAATGAATTTTCGTTAGTGTTATTTTCGTTGTAGTTATAGTTAATGATATTTTTTAGTTATAGTTATAGTTATCGTTAACGAAATCATTTTATTTTCGTTAACGAACATTTTCGTTATCGTTATCGATAACGAGAATCACACTGCCTTGAGATTGGAAGGATGGCCTGCATGGCAAGAAAATTACGCGTAAGTCGTTGAACTCTTCACCTGCATTTTATACCTATATGAAAACTGCTCTTTTCAGCCGTGGTTGGTCCGGCAGCGCCTCTGAGTAGATATCTTGAAGGGGCACTATATCAAGTTTCTTTGATTGATTGATTGCCCAGTAAAGCAGAAAATAGGATTTGTATTGTATTGTATTTACGGATTTCTAAAGCGCTACTCACAGTACTATCTAATCAAAGGTGCTCTGAGGACTATACAAGAAGTACATTATTTTATGAAATTATTGTTTAAGATTTTTCACCTACGTGAACGAAGCACGCTTGACCGGGACGTATGCCAAGATGATTGATCTGTTCGACATTGGAACGACCGAGTCATGCGGACAGGACTGCCGCAACAAAGAGAATGCCTTCCTCGACGCAATCCTCAACACTCGCCCGATCCAAATGGCCCGCGATTGGCTCGTTACAAAAGGTTCATTGCGGTGACCCGTCAAAAGCGCCTCTGACATATGCGCCCCGTCAAAAGCACCCCGACAAAAGCGCCCCGACAAATGCGTCGAAACAAATGCGCCAAAAACACACAAACACATTAAAACCCCGACATTATTAAGCGCCCACACAGTAGCGCCACAAAATAACCGACATTGCGCCCCGCCAATCGGCAGGGGAACGAAAGCAGCCTTCCACTAGGAACAAATACGTTCAGTTAACTCGTCAGTTGCAGGTGGTTTCCAGCAGTTATGGGACTGTTCCAATCCTCGACTACAGGTACCTCCGGAGAATTGTACACAATTTAGAAATTTAATCGGATTTAACTGTCTGGCAAGTTAGAGGAACTAATGACAATCGTCTTTCAAAAGATAGGGCCTAAAGCCTAAAACTGTGTAACTGTCAGCCAGGTAACATACTTTCTTTCTTAGAATGTTTTATTAGTTACTATCTAGTTTATTATTTAGATGTATTAAGAATAAGATATCGTGCACTATGCCGCTTTCATTATGTCTCATTTTTCGTCTCATTCAACAGGCAGGGTCGGGCGCATTTGTCGGTGCGCTTTTCTCGGGCGAATTTGTCGGGGCGTATTTGTCGGGGAGCATTTATCAGGGCGCTTATGTCGGGGTGCATTTGCCACGGGTGCAATTGTCGGTGAACCTTCATTGCCCATGTTCACTTAATCGCAGGCTGGTGACGTGGTTGTCTGTTCAGTTATTATGCTGGACCTGTGATTGAGCATACCCATGTAACTGCCCTAGGAAAGATGTTCATACATACGTGTTTCGGTCACGAGGCAGTATAATTTGGCAGTGATGCAAGTGTGGAAGTAAACAATAAGTCTTGCGATTCTGTGTCCCCATATCCAGGGCCATGGAATTCATCCATTGCCGGTCAGAAAAAAAGTAAGCACCCCAAAATGCTGACAATAATAGACGTAGTAAAGCACCCTAGAAGTAGCTCACTGATGCCGTCATTACATAAAGTTTAATCGCAGGCTGCCGCCCCTTGAAAGTACTGTATCCTAAGAGCAGTCACTATAGGTGACTGGAGCACTCAAAGACTTCAGCTGTCGGGTGTGAAAGCACACTAGTCAACACCATTTCAGTTATGTGCAGTTACACCAGAAACTCATAACGCTGCTCTTGGAATCATGTAAAGTACTGCCTTATAACGAGGTGAATTATAATGGGTTTTTACAGCTGGGTTTTGGGTTCCATGTCCCTGACCTTGTTCTATCAGAATTCGTGTTACATTGGAGCCTTTTGTAACGAGTCTCCAATGTATTTGAAAATTCACAGTATTTCTGGCTATTAGCCACAGTGTATGCTGTACTAATGCCTGTAAGCATTCTGGTCCCAGAAGTGTCTACTGGTTTCAAACATTACTTACTACAGTGCTTAGTAGCACAGCCAAGCTTTAATGGTGGATCCGTTCACGCCCCGGGCGTTACCGGATCCCCAGTACTAGTCACGTCCGTCGCGTTATTGGCTAAAGCCTGTCACGTGAACTTGTTGTCTTCCGTGGAAGATATGGCGGCTTGAGGGCCGGTTACCAGGTTAGGATTGTGCAGTATTTAGGGTAAAATTTTGAGGGTCGTTTAGGGTCAGATTAGGCGTCGTGAGGGTCGGTTAGGGTCAGGGTTAGGGTTAGTTTCGTCTTTAGAAAACACGGTGAACAAACTTCCACCGCAAACGGCAATGTTTATCGGTCGGTTCGTTTCAGGTACACACAATCATGTGACATGTAATGACCAATTGCGAGGCGGGCGTGATCCTAGTCCCAGGTATCGGCTCACGTCGGGCGTGACTCTATCCACGACCAAGCTTTAATGGTAACATCCATGATGACTTCTATAGTGCCGTTGTAATGCATCAATTAAAGATCACGTAAGTAAGTAGCTTGAACCATGTACAGTATGTATAAAATTTTGAGTGCATGCTTTCTCGACATTTGATCAATCTGAATAAGGAATGCGAGTGTGTCGCACAATCCAAAACAGCGTCTGTGTTCTATGCGTCAAAATTCCGATTATAAAAGTTCTTGCTGTAGAGTCTGGATCGGCTGAGCATAATGATGGAAATGTAACTGTTAGTGTTGATTGACGTAGGTCTAGCGTCAACAGACACATTCAAGGAGAAACTTCACCAATACTGGTTTAAGCCCTACATTCGATCAACAGGACAGCCTGCAACCAGCGGCTTCAAACATACGTACCTTGGCGAGATCTACAACGGAGACTTTGGACCGGAAGTGAAAGGATTGCACAACTGGGTTCGGATGTACATTGAGGAAAGAGAGGGAAGACTCACCTATATGAGGTCCATACGCCGTTGTCCGGTGAGCTCTTTAGTTTTGAAACATCGTTTAATAATTAATTCAAACGTATATGTTACATGGCCCAGCATCTTCTGCTGTTCAAATGGTAGAGCGGTTGTTAGAGGCTTCCTCTGCCATAGATGAATGGCTCTCTTCTAATCGCCTGCGGCTGAATCCTGACAAGACACAATTCATATGGCTTGGTGGCCGTCTTCAGCTCAATAAGATTGATACTGTTTCCCTTCATCTCAGATTTCCCCACATCCACTTCTCCTCTTCTGTTCTTGACCTGGGAATTGTCTTGGATCCTTCCCTTTCTTTTACTGACCAGGTCAACTCGGTTTCCAGATCTTGCTTCTACCATCTTCGCCAACTACGTTCCATTCGCAGCTCTCTTTCACTGCATGCCATTACTACTCTGATCCACGCCTTGATCTGCACTCGGGTCGACTTTGGGAACGCTGCATACATTGGACTCTCCGCCTCTAATACTCACAAACTCCAGTCTATTCCTTAATGCAGCTGCTCGGCTTATAGGCGCCATTCCAAAGTTTGCTCATATCTCAAGCTATATTCGGGATACTCTTCACTGGCTTCCTATCCAACAGCGGGTAAACTTCAAAATCCTTTCCCTCATGCGTAACTGCCTTGTTGGGGTGGCCCCATCCTACCTGAGGTCTTTTTGCACCTTTGTCTCCTCCTTACCTGCGAGGGCCTCTTTGTGATCTTCGACCCGTGGCCTTATGGTTGTCCCTCGCATGCGCTCTGCTACGGCCCACTCTAGGTGCTTTGCCCGTGTTGGCCCATCAGCTTGGAACTCTCTTCCCCAGTCTCTTCGTTTTGAGTTACTAGCCCTCTCTCCTTCTCAGTTCCGTAGACGTCTTAAGACTTTTTTGTTTCCTAATTCAGGCACTGACGCAGGTCAATAGCGCTGCTGATTTCTGAGCGGCGCTATATAAATGTTCGATTACAATTACAATTACAATTACAGGCAATGTGTAAAATCAGGGATTTTGTAAAATGCCTGAAATTTTTAGGCAATTTGTAAAATCCCCAATTCACTCAGGCACTTTACAAAATCCCTGAAAAAACCAGGGATTTTGTAAAATCCCTGAAATCTGATGACGAAAATTTGACAGATTGCCTGAAACACAATCGAAATTTGACATCGAATGTTGCACTTGACTTTCCCTTTGAAACATGTGCACCTATTTATTTTGCAGCGTCCAGTGGACTTTGCTGGTCGGCTATGTTTCGAGTCATGTGGTTGGGGCCGTGACTTGTATTTTCCCTTCCCTTAGGAGCCTAAATAGAGCTTTGAGTTGTCGCGGCGGATTGTCAATTAATAAAAATCAATGAATAAATAAATAAATAAAATAAAATAAATAAATAAATAAAATTTAAAAAACAAAAGGTAATTACTTAAATTTATTTAATCAATTAATTAATTAATTAAATAAATTTAAATAAATAATTAATTAATAAAATTTAATTAATTACATAATAAATTAATTAAATGTAATTAATTAATTAATTAATTATATAATTAATTAATTATTTAATTAATTGATTACATAAATAAATTTAATTAATTAAATAATAAAATTTCTTTATTTATTTTATTTATTTATTTATTTATTTATTATTAATTATTTAACTAATTAATTATTTAATTAATTAAATTTAATTAATTAGTTAATTGATTAAATAAATAAATTTAATCAATTAAGTAATTAAATTTATTTATTTATTTAATTTTATTTATTTATTTATTTTTTAATTAATATAATTATTTAAATAATTAAATTTAATTAATTAATTATTTAATTAAATAAATAAACTTAATTAATTAAATAATTACATTTATTTATTTATTTATATAATTTTATTTATGTATTTATGTATTTATTTATTTATTTATTTATTTATTTATTTATTTATTTATTTATTTATTTATTTATTTATTTATTTATTTATTTATTTATTTATTTATTTATTTATTATTAATTGACAATCCGCCGCGACAACTCAAAGCTCTATTTAGGCTCTTAAGGGGAAGGGAACAAACAAGTCACGGCTGTTCGTCCAAGGGAAATAGTAAACTTTTCCAGTGGAACCAGAAGATATTATATAATTATGTCCTCGCTTGGGGGAGATTATGTAAGCCATTTTCTTGCACATATATCACGCGCTCTCAATTTAAATTGGAAGTTGGATTGATGAAAATAATTATTTAATTATTAATAGAATTGGGATTGATAAAGGAAATTCTTTGCTTAACAGAAGTTTGATTGATGAAAGAAAATATGTGCTTAAATAGAAGCTGGATTGATGAAATAAATTATGTGTTTAAATAGAAGTTGGATTGATGAAACTAATTCTTTGCTTAAATAGCAAGAATTATTTTTATCAATCTGACTTCTAGTTTCGCAAAAGAAACTATTTTCATCTATCCAACTTTTACTTTAAAAATTATTTTCATCAATCCAACTTCTATTTAAGGAAGAGTTATTATCATCAATCCAGCATATTGTATGTATTTTCGCACCTGCCGTCAAGCTATTGACTAGCAATTCCTTTTATTGGTCAACGAGAATTCATTATCGATTCCGTTTGACGAACACTCCGTTGACGAACAGTCCGTTGACGAACAGTCCGTTGACGAAACGTCCGCATACCCTATTTAGGCTCCTAAGGGGAAGGGAACATACAAGTCACGGCCCCAACCACATGACTCGAAACATAGCCGGCGGACATGTCGGACACGCAGCCAAAGGCGGACATGACTAGAAATATAGCCGGCGGACATGACGGACACGCATCCAAAGGCGGACATGACTAGAAATGTAGCCAAAGAGGAAATGCCTTGTGATATAGTGAAACGCCTAACGACCAGCAATTTTGCTACAGTATTAAGAGCTTCTATTATTCTGCAACTTCAAAGTCCACTGGACGCTGCAAAATAAATAGGTGCACATGTTTCAAAGGGAAAGTCAAGTGCAACATTCGAAGTCAAATTTCGATTGTGTTTCAGGCAATCTGTCAAATTTTCGTCATCAGATTTCAGGGATTTTACAAAATCCCTGGTTTTTCAGGGATTTTGTAAAGTGCCTGAGTGAATTTAAGGCATTTTACAAAATCCCTGATTTTACATATTGCTTGTAACATATATACACTGTGTCCGAGGAAAAGAGGACCCCTTATGGTATCATGAAAATAAACTAGTAAATATTCATTGATTTTTAAAATTCCAAAACCGTTTTTAATCCTGACTAACATTGGTTAAAATAAAAAAGTTCCTGTCATCCAGTAATGACGTCATAATGACGTCGTTTGCATCAAAGTTCAAGTGTTAAGGAAGGCACAAAAATTATCTAAAACTTTCAATATTATTTTTAAATGTCATTTATCAATTATAAATTTTAGTTTAGTTTGATTTTTGTAATTGAATAATATCAGACTACAAGGAGTGTTCAAAGTGTCCGTCTTCGGCCTCAGCAAAAGCTTCAAGACGCGCTCCATTGGCCAATAGCAGCAACAATAACCAGGAGATCAAATTCCTCTCAGGCATTAACGATTTGCTCACAGGGTACTTCTCTGTCTCTGCTCATTGTTCTGGATACCTCTCTTGCATTAGTCCCCGTATCTTGTAATCAGCCGAATTTAAGTCCGGGCTGTTTGATGGTGAAAGATTAAGAGGTGTGAAATCCAGAGTGTCCTTGGTCGGCAGGTCAACAGTTTCAAGAACTCGGTGAGCTGGAGCGCCATCTTGAAATGTTCAATAATATAAATATTCCCGGATATCAGGCCATAAGTTTTCCGACAGCATGCAATCCCGACAATAAGCTCCATTTAGTTTCGCACCTGGTTCTGTGAAATGGATTTCCTCTTTTACCAAGAGACGATGCACCCATTTTAGTCATCCTTAACACTTGAATTTTGATAAAAATGACGTCATTATAATAATAATAAATAATATCTTTTCTTTAATTTAGCGCCTGACAAACGCAATGCGCTGTACATTTACATGTTATGCAAATTGAAACAATCTTAACTAGTTAACTACTAACAGAACAGACAGCCTGTAATACACGGCGCTAATAGCAGCCTACAAAGCAAATCCGCCCTAACGGGGCTCGAACTCGGTACCTCTCGCACTCTTCGCCAGATGTTATCCAACGCGCCAGCCTCCAACGCTTTTTGGAGTATAATGTTGCCATATGGAGCTCATTTTAGCCACTCTGAACTAAACATTTATAGCTTTAAAATGAACTTGATTTGTTAGTTGTTACGTTGACTTGGTCAAAAACTTTGCAAACATGTAATTACTATTTTATCTTAATTAATTTGATTTTGTAAACATCCAGTTAAAACATTGAAACAGAAGAAAACATCAAACATCAATATGTGTCGTGACAAGTTTAAAAGATATTTAACTATTGCTTATAAGTTTTTGTCTCTCTTATAGTGGCAAGCCTCTTGGGCTTAAGGCAAATTTAGCAACTATCGTGCGGGGATCAAGAGCGTCAAGAATGTTTTTTGCAGACGAAATAAGTACAAAATCTTCAAGTCTTTCAGAGCCCTTGGAAGCTCTTACAGCAGATTTGATTAAATCAACCTTGCTGTGAGATCTTTCGCAAGTAGCTGATGTGACTGGTAAGGTAAGTAGATAAACAATCAATTTGTAAAAGTGTTTGTACACCACGGAATGTTTCAAAGAGACCATGGTAGTAGCGATATGCTGTAAATTAGCAACCACATCTTCAGGCAACTTGTAAGCGTCGTTGCTCAGGGCCAGGCGACCTTCTGCTACACATAGATCACCATCCAATTTGGCAAGTGCAGATAACTGTTTGACAGCATAGTCAAACTTGTCATTAAGAGTTATCACGGAAGAAATGTGCTCAACAATCATTAGACATTCAGGACTGAATCTGGACTGCAGGGAAGCAATGATTTTATCAAGCACAGGCACAACAAAATCTACTCTTAACTCAATCTTCAACTGAGCTTCAGGATTATCAACTTCAATAGCATCGGAAGAATTCTACAAAAACCGATCCATGACACAATCATTGAGATATGAAGGCCGAGCTTTCTTTCTCTTTCCTGATTCAGCAGCAGAGCTGATACCTAGATCTGCGCAAGTAGCCATGGCAGCATCATACATGCGGATGTATTCATTGTCGCACAGTCTTATCTTAGCCACCCCTTTCTTTAAGTCTTCAATAGCAGATGCTGCTGAAGAAAGATTAATGTCAACCTTCTGCAATGCTTCTGATGCTGCATTGGCAAGCACAAAGAGATGCGTCAAAAATTCTAATGCAAACACAAATCGGCAATCCTTTAGAGCTTCCAACAAACCAATCGAGTCCGCATCCCTTTTTGCCTTCAGAAACTCCAGAATTGCTGGCAAGCACCTGTGCACAATTCTCAGATTAACCGACCTTGCCGACCATCTCGTGGCGGAGAGTGATTGCAAGGCTTGTAAACCATCATCCAGGTTTAGACTTGCTATACATGCTGAATACTGAGCATGGCGTTTTGGCGACCCCTCAATAACAACATATACTTTTTGTAGAATATCAAATGTTCTACCCCACAATGGAACAGTTCTTACAACATCCTGCAGTACCAAATTCAACACATGTGCCCAGCAATGAACGTAGATTGTTTTTTTTGGAGCCAATTCCCTGATGCGAGCCTGCACGCCGCTGTACTGGCCTGACATATTACTGGCCCCATCAAAACATTGACCAACGAGAAATTCCAAATGCAAGTTCAATAATGCCAATGCTGCGATAATCACATCACAAAGGTTACTTGCAGTTGTATTATCAACCTTCCTAAGTGCAACAAGAGCCTCCCTTACAGCACCCGTGTCAAGAACATAGCGAACAACAATACTCATTATTATTATTGTTATTATTTTCACTAAGAGCCAACACTGTACACACCGACCAATGACGTACCAATCATAAGCACGCAGTGCAGAGAGGTTTAGTAAGTAAGTTAAATAATTTAAAGAATTTGAGTAGACCTAATAAAATGATGATCATAATATTAATTCAATATATTGGAAAGAGTTACAAAGTCATGACATTAGTTGCAAGGCTGTCAGCGAAACTAGACCCCCCACCAAAAAAATCTATTCGCATTTACACGAATTGTCGAAATGGTCTGAACGACAGCTGGGGGGGGTCCGGACCTCTGGACCCCCGGCCAGCGCCGCCCCTGGTAGAAAAGTCTTGCATTTGTATTTAAATCTAGACAAAATCAGCTCACATTACAACTAAAACCTATTTACTTACGAGTGGCGTTCATTGCCAAATTAAATAGGTTGTTATTATTATCTTATCCGAGCCTTCTGGTTGAACCTATGTTTTTTGTCCGATGAAACCGAAGATGAGTTCGAAGCAACTGGTTTCGGTTCTAGGCATTTCTTGTCTCGAAGCGATGCTACGACCGAAGACTAAACAATTTCTCGATAACGTTCGCAGTTCGATTCAATTGTCCGTGGAAACGATATAATACGATCGATGCACGTCAGCAAGCTATACTTCGCAATCGATCGAGTCTAGTGTATACGATCGACTTGGCTCGGTCGACGATCGACTCGATCGACTTCGTCGACTCGCCGACCTTTCGACGACTCGATCGACTTGGCGCGGACGACGATCGACTCGATCGACCTCGTCGACTTGGACTGTAGTCTCTTGGCCAAAATTGCTGACGACTGTTTCATTCTTATATTGCAGTGCCTAAATTACTCATGAATTTCAATTGCACACTCTTCCTCAAACTGTCAAACTGTAATTGAACGGATAAGTAACATTTCAGGTTTTATAATGATATCGTGTGCCTGTGGTTGACTTGTAAGGATTAAGCCTCGTCTAATCCGTCGGTTTGATCAGCTAGGCAGCTCAAACGGTACTAGAGGACGTGTAATATCTATAATAAATCCTCTCCTTAGGCGCTATTTAAATCTTCGTAATGAATTAGTGTTAGTTCAAGAAACTTGACCCTGCTCAAGATTATTGAAGTTAGTTAGAGGTTCAGGCTTCGAACCTCTTGGAGGGTTCTGTCACAGTTCAGCATATGCTTCAGATCATAGAAATACAAATGCTCCAAATCGTCTACTAAAATTGCAAACAAGTTATTAACATTTTCCACAAACCACATGACACAAATTGTATTTCATTTTACGATATTTGCAATCCGGAAGGCAACAATGTAGGCATTTTTTGTTTTGAAAAAGATAGAGCATGCTGACTAGGTAATGCATTGATTTATCAATGCATTACCATCGTCGTCATCACCGTTATCTGTGGCATGGTGACCACGATGATGTGTTGATGCTCTATCTCCAATTATGGAACGCAACCAAATCATTGATTTTCTTGTGCAGAACTCAACCACCCAAGCCACGAATTCAACCTTTTAATTCTGTGCGACGATATATCTGAACCGTGCAGCTGTGAAGATAATTGCTTCATATTGTACACAAGTTTGCACAATACAATTAACAATACAACTACCTTTATCGCCCTTCTTCCTAAGATGGCCCCAAGCTCAGAAGTGCACTCGCCTCGTCGGCGCAGAAGCGATTATATTGCAGAGCAATAATTGTGCGCGAAGGACATCCTCAAAGTCCCTACACAGATAAACCGGTATCCCGACGTTTCGTCAACGGACGATTCGTCAACGGACTGTTCGTCAACGGACTGTTCGTCAAGTGGACGAATCATCAACGGACTGATCGTCAAACGGAATCGATTATTAATTATTCGACCATTGTAGTATTATTATTTTTAATCAATTCAACTTCTACTTAGGCAAAACTCCTTTTAATCAATCCAGCTCCTATTTATATATATAATTTCGCTTATTGAAAGTAGAAAGTTGACAAACCGCAACTTTTAGAAGAAAAACAGAGAGAAAAAACTATAATAATTATTAGTGTTATCGTCAGATGTCAGTACGACAATGAACTGATGGATTGGTTTGGATTGAGTTACGAACAGTACTATCTCTTTGATATTGACTTAAAGAGCACACGGGGGATGAAGCTACGATCGTCTTTATTTGGCAATTCAAAGTCATGAGGTCTTTGGCGCAGTGCATAGCTCCGTCGGACTGTCGGTGGAAAAAGGCTGCGCAGTACATGACTTGAGTTCCATATGACTGCCTGAAAAAGCTGATTGTCTGCCTTTTCCATCATACAGATTACATCTGGCTGCTGAAGCGGGAGGTAGCCCATTCTCTTGACGCGTTTGTAAAAACCTTTGTAGACCGTTTCGATCGCTAGCGGAGGTGTAACCCCACCAGGCCGGTGAGGCATACAGAAGGCGTGCAATTGTAGTGGCCCGTGTAACCTCGTGAAGCGCCGCTGATGGAAGACCGTGTGCCCTCAGAACTCTGATCGCATGTAGCGAGCTTGAGCAGGCGCCCACCACCTGACGGACATGAGCTGATGCTCTTAAGTCGTCGGTGATAGTGACTCCTAGTATAACCATTTCGGTTACTCGCTCCATATCCATTAGGGGTGGGACATCTTTGTTTCTGCAGCCACGTCGAAAGATCAGCATTTCACGAGATTTGTTCTTATTCAGTCTAAGATTGTTCCTTTCCGCCCAGTCAGATACGTTGTTCAGCTCCTCTTGAATCGAGTGCCTCATGCTAGCTCCAGTGATTAAGTAAGTATCATCTGCATACTTGCTGATCTTGTTCAGGCAGTGAATGGGATGTAAATCAGAAGCATCTATGACGTAACCCGACGGACCAAACCCGGACCCCTGAACAACGCTGGCATTGATGCCAGTGTTGATGTCTGTCTTCCGTAGCGTGTCATGTGCTGCCGCTCGTGGAGAAACTCGACCAGCCAGTTGTAGATTTGGTCTGGGATGTCAAGCTGGCAGAGTTTACGAGCTAAGGTGGAATGTCGCACGGAGTCGAACGCTTTAGAAAAATCCAGCGAAATCAACGTCACATAGTTGTTGGTTGTGAGAAGATGATTAACTTGATGGAGGATGGATATCAGGGCAGCAGTGGCGGAGCCCGTTGGGCGGAAGGCAAACTGATCGGCTAGTTGGTCCGATGCTGGTGGAGTGCAGAAGGTAGGATAGATGTATCGATGTACGATTTCTTTCTCGATCATTCATATTTAGGCAAGAATTTGTTTGTTCAATCCAGCTCCTATTTAGGCAAGTTTTTGTTTCATCAATCCAGCTTCTATTTAGGCAAGAATTAATGTCATTAATCTAGTTTCTATTTAGGTAAGAATTCACTTGATCAATCCAGGCATTATCCAGCTTCAATTTAAGCAACAATTATTTTCATCAAACCAACTTCTGCTTAAACAACAATTATTATTTTTCATTACCCAACTTCTATTTAGAAAGCATGAATCGTTTCATCAATTCAACTTGTATTCGACAACGCTAAAACCTATGTAGGCCTAATGGTGACTAATTTGGAAGATAAAACGACAGATTACCTTTGTATCTTATAAACAGAGCAGTCTCTACCCTACCTTTATGTCATATTCAACACATATATTCCTTGTGCAGGAATTTGTGGAGGATCTTCTTCCTCACGCTCCCCTGCAACAGCTCACTGGAGGACGGTATCCTGCCAGTTTCCCAAAGGCGCTCCACACTTATTCCTTCCTTGAAGCATGAGGGACTTGACCCAACCGACATGGTCAACTACCGGCCTATATCTAATGTAACATTTATATCTAAAATCACTGAGAAAAATTGTAGCGTGTCAGATAGCACTGCACGTTGAGTCCAATAACTTTCTCCCTGTAAATCAGTCAGGTTTTAGGAAAAACCATTCCACTGAGTCTCTTTTGCTTCGCCTACTCTCGGATTTATATGGCGCCATGGATAGGGCACAAGTTACACTTCTGGCTCTGTTTGATGTCAGTGCGGCCTTTGATACGGTCGACCACGACATTCTTATCAATCGCTTATTAGTTTCTTTTGGCATTTCTGGTAAGCCGCTTGACTGGCTCCACTCTTTTCTGAGTGGGCGTATGTCCTGCGCTGTCTTTGGGTCCACTAGGTCTCAATGGATTGCCACTCCTTTTGGTCTGCCGCAGGGCTCTGTTCTCGGCCCATTGCTGTATATTTTATACACTGCTGATATTGTAACTGTTCTGGCCTCTTGTGGTGTTCTGAGTCAGCTCTACGCTGATGATATTCAGGCCTATCTGCATTGTCCGGCCTCTAATGCTCTGACTGCAGCAGCCACAATGCAGCGTGCTATGGAGGCTCTTGGCAATTGGATGTCATCCAATCGTCTGCGCCTCAATGCTTCCAAAACGCAATTCATATGGCTTGGTAATGGGCAGAAGCTGAAAAATAGATCCTCAGGCCATATCTGCTGACTTCCCTAACTTCGTCTTCTCGACGTCTGTCCGCAATCTAGGGGTTGTTCTTGATCAGGAGCTTACCTTCTCTGAACACCTAAATCTTTTAATACCGTGCTTGCTTTTTTCAGTTGCGGCAATTGCGGGTAATTTCCCGTTCACTTTCACCAAATGCTGCACTTGCTGTTGTTCATGCTTTTGTTTGTAGTAGGATTGACTACTGCAGTACCATCTATGCTGGCCTCCCATTGGGGCGCATTGCTCAGGTTGAGCGTGTGCTTCGTGCAGCTGCTAGGCTTGTTGGTGGTTTTTCTAAATTTGACCATATCTCGCATTATATGCGTGACGTACTCCACTGGCTTCCTGTTTCTCAGCGCATTCAATTTAGGATTTCGGTCTGGGTCTGGCGGTGCCAGTTAGGGAGCGCCCCAGCCTACTTGCGTGAGTTCTGTCGCCCTACCTCAGGTTTAGCTACCCGCAGAAATCTTCGTTCTGCATCTCGTGGCGAACTTGCTGTTCCCTTTGCGCGCACTTCAAAGATGCAACTTCGTGCCTTCTCAGTGGTTGGGGCGACCATCTGGAATAATCTTCCTTCAGATCTGCGTGTTCTTCTAGCTGGAGACTCTGCATACACCTTTTACAAGAATTTGAAAACTGTTCTCTATCGCCGTAGTTGGGCTGGGAGCGCTTCTGAGTAGGTTATCTTGGATGGGCGCTATATAAGTTCTCTGAATGAATGAATGAATGAATGAATATACTACACTAGAACTCAAACTCAATTTCAGCACTTTTAGACTGAGTGAGAAAGAGCAAAAAATGAACAGGATGAGAGAGTAAATTTAAATAAAATACATGTAACTGCGTTGAGTCTTTAAGGTATAACAGTCACATAACACTTCTATTATATGAAACATGTTCGGTTGTTCATTGATAAATGTTTGGTAATTTTTCGCTGGACGAACAGTCCGTTGACGAACGGTCCATTGACGAATCGTCCGTTGACGAAAGGTCCTAGAACCAGTTAAACCACCCCGGACGAGGGTCGAACCCGTACTCTCAGTGTAACAGGTCAACCGCTCTCACCAGTCGGCCACCGTGCCCAAGTACTTAGTCTCCTTTATTTTGAATATTTCAGTCAAACTTATTGTAAACTCAGGAATGGTTGGGTTGTGGCGTCTCATGGTAGATATCTTGAATGATATCTACCTTCTGTAATTATCCGAATGAATGAATGATTTCCACGATAAATGTTTCCACATGAAGTTTTGTGAGTAACTTCTTGATTTTCAGCCTTTCATTGAAGCAATCGACTTCGACTGGAAACCGATCCAAACCACGAAATTTTACTACAAGTCCTTCAGTACAGCATTCATACGTACGAGCCCTGAAGTGGAGATCGCCCTGTACACCATCTGTCTGCTGACACGTAAGAATGTCAACTGCAACATCCAACTGAATAACATTCGGCTGACAATATCCGTCTCTACCTTGACCCAGCGCGGTCAGGAAACGATCAAATCTGCTTACCCATTCTGCTAAACCTTACGATGTTTAGTTTACTCAACAGCAGAGTAATGCGGCTGGACACTTCACGAAGCAACAGATTGTCTTTGTTCTTTTGGATGCTGAAACTAAACTTCGGAAAATCTTCAATAAACTACTAATGTTTATCATTTTGTGTTTAATCTAGCCCATCAAGTAACCGAAGAATTTATCATTGCTCGCCATACAGTTTACTCGTGAAAAAGGTATCAGAGGCTTTCACCTCCGGACGTTTCACCTCCGGACGATTCACCTCAAGGGGTTTTCACCTCCGGACGTTTCACCTCCGGTCGATTCACCTCTAGGGGCTTTCACCTATAGGGGCTTTCACCTCTAGGGCTATTCACCTCCACTCTCATATTTAGTTATTAAGTAACCTTAAACGCGTAACAAATCGAATAAAATAATAAGACAAGAGAGTGACTGTAATTAACGGCATATAACGTGTATCACTGACTGTAGTCAACATATTCCGTTGACTTGAAAACACTGCAATTACGCGTAACAAATCGAATCAGATAATAAGATATTTGAAAGCAATCGCCCATCTTTCTCATACTTAATGGCCTTTTGGCAGAAGACATTATAATTAGTTGATGATTTTAGGCCTATGTTGTGTATCTATGTGTAGTTCTCAGCGTCGTGGACAAAAAACTTGATAAGTTTACAATAAGAAATCAACTTAATTACGTTTTGATTATTGCCTCGCTTTATCTACTTTATATGACACGATAATTCGTTGCTTTTATTCAAATATTTTGTATATTGCATATTATTCGTTCTCAGTCAGTGACACGCGTTATCATAGCCTATGCCGTTAATTAGCCACTATCTTGTCTTATTATCTAACACTATTTATTTTGTTACACGTTTGTGGTTAATTAATTAATATGATAGTGGAGGTGAATACCCCAAGAGGTGAAAACCCCTTGAGGTGAATCGTCCGGAGGTGAAACGTCCGAAGGTGAAAGCCCCTGGAACCCGTGAAAAGTAATTTATCGTCAGAAATGGGTCACTCGATATGATAAAATAAGTAGGAAAATCAAACGAACAAGCCAAAATTAATCGATTAAATTTGATCGATTATTCGATTAATTAATCGTTAACGTCCGCAGAACTACGATAAAAGCTTAAATAAAAGATTACACAGAGAAAACGTGTGAAGAATGAAAGAACTAAGGGTATAAGCGAGAAAACCCTGATAAGTCCACAAATAGGTAAAATTGTGTGAAACCAGAGCTATATAAGTAAAAGTAAAATCATTTGAGAACTACATATAGAAGGAGAAGTAAACTCGCTTCAACAGAAGTGAATAAGAACTAGAAGTAAAATTAGTCGAAGAACTATCACTGCTTAAGCGACACGTATAGTTGTCCCTATTCAGCGGGATCCATGCTCTCTCCTATGCCTTCATGTAGCCAGTACATGTCAAACATCTGCTTTATTGTTTTCATCTGTTTTTCTGTTCTGACATAAATAAATGATTCAAAATTGTCTTCCAAAGGTATTTGTTTAAATTGCTGCTCATAGTTAATAAAACATTGAAATTTGGAAATCAACAATAATAAGAATTTAGTTCTTATTCCTTATCACCATACAACAAGGTCACATGGTTGCATTTCTTTGGTTTTAGTCCTACCTAAAACCAGAAATGTTCTTGGTCAGTGAACTCATTGGTTTCTTGACCAATATTTTGTAGCTCTCTCTCTATCTCTTCGGTCTGCTCAATCGCTTCTGTCATATGGTTCTCATCATAATTATGACACTTACCTCTTTCGGATTGCTTATCCACCATGGGTTGCCTCTGTCTCAGCGGATTGATCTTCTGAATATTGGCTTGAGTACGGCTTGGTTTTGGTGCGCTATCGGTTGATGTCTTGTATACTATACACAGGGCTGCCGACAGAAATTTCGGGTGACCTAGGCAGAGCAGTCACTGGGCCCCTAACTATCTTTAGAGTTGTATGAGAATTTTTTCTTACTTCCGCAAAAATTTCTGATGACGTTTTTTTTGCTTTCCCGTGAAATTGTCAGAAAGAAAATTGCCACAAGCCGCATTTTGCGCCCCCCCGGGCCCCCTCGTTACGCCACTGTATATTTTATAAGGCATAAAATCATAACCTTTGTATATCTGATTATAATATATATCATAAGTTTATTGCAGGCCCAGCCCGGGCCCCTAAAAGTCGCCGGGCCCCTGGGCATTTGCCCCCCCTGCCCCCCTCTCGGCGGGCCTGACTATACATCCTGTTGGTTACTAGAAGTTACTAATTACAAACACGGTTACATTGCCTTCCAAACTGTTTTCGTCATCAACGAAACTCGACTTAGCAGCCTCTTCTCTCCGGTCTCTCTGGCAACCGTAGACTACGCGGACCTCCACTGAACATCAATCTCTGATACGACGCAGCGCTCGTGAATAAGCTGGTGCCCTGTGCTTAGCTTCAAATTAGCGAATTAGATATTTGGAGTTTACGATAACGATGACAATGATTATTTGTATTCGAATAATGCAATATTTTAGAACTGAATGGTAACATTTCGCTGATTAAATAAGCTACACTGACAATCTTCTCCATGCATGTTTATAAATACACAAGGCACCTAGGCTTTGTTATGGTTTGCAAATTTTGGTGGTGCCTCTAGTGTAGATGAAACTTAAGATTCATTGTCTCACGTAAAGTAGTCAAATATTCAGTTACCACCCAGACCAAACAAATCTTCGTTTTGTGTCGTGATGTCAGGGAAGCCTGTGAGAACTTTCTCTTGAAAATGCGCGATGCGCATTGTGATAAAGATTATTATTACGAAACCAAAGATAAAATAGCGTCGAAGCCTTGTGAAAAGCGGAATTGAAGTGGGAAGAATCTTTATAGCGGTCTACAGCTTATCTGCCTTAGAAACTCACACTTTTCGCCTTCTAGAGGGGACCAGAGCCGTATATATGCAGGGTGACCCATCAGAATGGCCCAAGACAAATCGGCCCCGACATAACGGCCCCGAAAAATGGGCCCCGACAAAACGGCCCCGACAAAACGGCCCCCGTCAAAATGGCCTCGACAAAACAGCCCCGTCAAATCGGCCCCCGTCAAATCGGCCCCCGTCATATCGGCCCCCGTCATATCGGCCCCAGTCATATCGGCCCCAGTCATATCGGCTCCAGTCATATCGGCCCCCGTCATATCGGCCCCATACAAAATATCCAATGTTCCAAGTACTTTTAAGCTTACGCTGACAAACTATGTTGAAATGAGGCCTCAAGCGACGTTTCAGCTGGACAGTGGACTGCGGGGACCATCGCCTAATGATAACTGGTTGGCGTATTTAATTATTTAAATGCATTCAATGACAACTATCATAAATCCAACTTCTATTTACGCAACGAATTATTTTTCATAAATCCAACTTCCATTTTAACGCCAAAATTATTTTCAGCAACCCCAACTTCCATTTTAAACTGACCACATAAAATAATTTGGCAACGTAAACTACGGTTTTACCAATCCGAGTTCTATTTACGCAAAGAATTCTTTTCATCAATCCAACTTAAAAGTACTTTGGACATGGGATATTTTGTGAGGGGCCGATGTGACTGGGGCCGATATGACTGGGGCCGATTTGACGGGGGCCGATTTGACGGAGGCGGATTTGACGGGGGCCGATATGACGGGGGTCGATATGACGGGGCCGTTATGACGGGGGCTGAAATGACGGGGCTGTTTTGTCGAGGGCCATTTTGACGAGGGCCGTTTTGTCGGGGCCATTTTGACGAGGGCCGTTTTGTCGGGGCCGATTTGTCCTGGGCCGTTCTGACGGGGTACCGTCCGGCAGCGCCTCTGAGTAGGTATCTTGAAGAGGCATTATATCAAGTTTCTTTGATTGATTGATTGACCAGTAAAGGAGAAAATAGGATTTCTATTGAATTGTATTTACGGATTTCTAAAGCGCTACTATTAGTTCTAGCTAGTCAGAGGTGCTCTGAGAACTATATTTATGAAATTCGCATTTAAGATTTTTCACCTACGTGAACGAAGCACGCTTGTCCGGAACGTATGCCAGAATGATTGCACTGTTCAACGCCTATGAAGCCTTCACAGGAACGGCCAAGTCACGCGAACAGGACTGCCGCAACAGAGAGAATGACTTCCTCGAAGCAATCCTCGACACTCGCCCCATCCAACTGGCCCAGGAGTGGCTCGCTAAAAAAGGTTCATTGCTGTGACCCGTCAAAAGCGCCTCTGACATATGCGCCCCGTCAAAAGCACCCCGACAAAAGCGCCCCGACAAATGCGTCGAAACAAATGCGCCAAAAACACACAAACACATTAAAACCCCGACATTATTAAGCGCCCCCACAGTAGCGCCACAAAATAACCGACATTGCACCCCCCAATCGGTAGGGGAACGAAAGCAGCCTTCCACTAGGAACAAATACTTTCAGTTAACTCGTCAGTTGCAGGTGGTTTCCAGCAGTTATGGGAGTGTCCCAATCCTCGACTACAGGTACCTCCGGAGAATTGTACACAATTTAGAAATTTAATCGGATTTAACTGTCTGGCAAGTTAGAGGAACTTATGACAATCGTCTTTCAAAAGATAGGCCTAAAGCCTAAAACTGTGTAACTGTCAGCCTGGTAACATACTTTCTTTCTTAGAATGTTTTATTAGTTACTGTCTAGTTTATTTTTTAGATGTATTAAGAATAAGATATCGTGCACTATGCCGCTTTCATTATGTCTCATTTTTCGTCTCATTCAACAGGCAGGGTCGGGCGCATTTGTCGGTGCGCTTTTCTCGGGCGAATTTGTCGGGGCGTATTTGTCGGTGCGCATTTATCAAAGTGCTTTTGTCGGGGTGCATTTGCCACGGGTGCAATTGTCGGTGAACCTTCATTGCCCATGTTCACTTAATCGCAGGCTGGTGACGTGGTTGTCTGTTCAGTTATTATGCTGGACCTGTGATTGAGCATACCCATGTAACTGCCCTAGGAAAGATGTTCATACATACGTGTTTCGGTCACGAGGCAGTATAATTTGGCAGTGATGCAAGTGTGGAAGTAAACAATAAGTCTTGGGCTTCTGTGTCCCCATATCTAGGGCCATGGAATTCATCCATTGCCGACCAGAAAAAAGAAGTAAGCACCCCAAAATGCTGACAATAATAGACGTAGTAAAGCACCCTAGAAGTAGCTCACTGCTGCCGTCATTACATAAAGTTTAATCGCAGGCTGCCGCCCCTTGAAAGTACTGTATCCTAAGAGCAGTCACTATAGGTGACTGGAGCACTCAAAGACTTCAGCTGTCGGGTGTGAAAGCACACTAGTCAACACCATTTCAGTTATGCAGTTACACCAGAAACTCATAACGCTGCTCTTGGAATCATGTAAAGTACTGCCTTATAACGAGGTCATCATATAATGGGTTTTTACAGATGGGTTTTGGATTCCATGTCCCTGACCTTGTTCTATCAGAATTCGTGTTACATTGGAGCCTTTTGTAACGAGTCTCCAATGTATTTGAAAATTCACAGTATTTCTGGCTATTAGCCACAGTGATTATGCTGTACTAATGCCTGTAAGCATTCTGGTCCCAGAAGTGTCTACTGGTTTCAAACATTACTTACTGCAGTGCTTAGTAGCACAGCCAAGCTTTAATGGTAACATCCATGATGACTTCTATAGTGCCGTTGTAATGCATCAATTAAAGATCACGTAAGTAGCTTGAACCATGTTGTGCAGTATGTATAAAATTTTGATTGCATGCTTTCATGACATTAGATAAATCTGAATAAGGAATGTGAGTGTGTCGCACAATCCAAAACAGCGTCTGTGTTCTATGCGTCAAAATTCCGATTATAACAGTTCTTGCTGTAGAGTCTGGATCGGCTGAGCATAATGATGGAAATGTAACTGTTAGTGTTGATTGACGTAGGTCTGGCGTCAAGATCAAGAGAAACATTCAAGAAGAAACTTCACCAATACTGGTTTATGCCCTACACTCGATCAAAAGGACAGCCTGCATCCAGCGGCTTCAAACATACGTACCTTGGCGAGATCTACCACGGAGAAATGATAGGATTGCACAACTGGGTTCGGATGTACATTGAGGAAAG
Source organism: Aporrectodea caliginosa (assembly GCA_020284085.1). Classification (NCBI taxonomy): domain Eukaryota; kingdom Metazoa; phylum Annelida; class Clitellata; order Crassiclitellata; family Lumbricidae; genus Aporrectodea; species Aporrectodea caliginosa. The sequence continues at coordinate 410,848 of JACEVL010000025.1, forward strand.
AGAGGGAAGACTCGACTATAGGAAGTTCATACCCTGTGATTCGGTGAGCTCTTTAGTTTTGAAACATCGTATAATAATTAATTCAAACGTACAGGGTGGCCCAATATAACATGTCCCACCGGATAAAATGCAATTTCTCCGCAACCAATTGAGATTATTATACCAAAATTTCACCATTTACAGAGGAATGATTTGCAACAATCCACGAAAATTTCACTAAACAATTTGCATAGCTTCAAAAGTTACCGCTGTTTAAATTTGTTATTCCCTTTTTCCAATTTTCCAAAGAAAAATGGACAGTCACTTGCAATTTTCATCGTCAAATAAAATCATCTTTCATTGTGAAATCATAAATCTGTTGAGCAGTTTATCTCAAGGCATGTTCGAAGTGTCCACCCCTAGCTTTCACACAAGCTCGAAGTTTTTGTGAAGCTCAGTATGGCCTTGTTGATTGAGTCCTGCGGCAGCTGGTTCCATATTAGCTGCAAGACTTTTTTTCAGCTCGTCAATATTCTTCGGCTTTGGATGAAATGTCTTGTAGCGTTCAAGCATAGCTCCCCAGACATGATAATCAAGAGGGTTAAGGTCTGGAGAGTTTGGTGGCCATTCATCTTTGCCAATGAATTCACTGCAGTTGGTGGCAATAAAGCCTTGAGCCAACCTTGCCGTGTGAGCAGGCGCACCGTCCTGCTGGAAAATGAAACCAGACGGTAGAACAGACTTACAGTCTTCAATGAGTCTCAACGTAAAGTTGAGCGTTTACTTTAGCCTTGTCTGGGATGAAGTGCAGTGAAGTCTTCCCTTACCACCGTAACACACGCCAGCAGAAACCATGACGTGCTTCGCAAACTTGGATCTCTCGACCACCAGGTGACTTTCGTGAATATCACGCTTTTTGCCGGCAGACCAAACGCAGTCGTTCTGATGGTTAACCGGCGGGTTCAGGTAAAAGTTTTTCTCATCAGTGAAAAAACCTTATTTGCCATAGTCGCTGGCAGATGACGAATAAGTTTCTGACAGCGCTCAAGACGTTTTTGTCTGACAGATTCTGAGATGATCTGAGCTGGAACGCGACGAAATGCAGACAGCTGAAGATCACGTTTCACAATTCGTTGAACAGACGATCGGGGAATGTTCAGTTCTTCAGCGATCTTTCTAGTACTCTTACTTGTTCCAGGCTGATTTTCTTGCGAACAAATCAGTTCACTAACATTCTCGATGTTTTCTGCCCTTACGAACTGTTTTTGGCCGACCACATCCTGCTTTTCTGACAACACCTGACCCCGTTACATCAACACGTTTGCAGATAGCCTTCACTGTGCTCAGACTCCACTTCTTCTCTGGATATTTCGCTACGATCGCACGATAACCCAATCTCTGTTCACGCAAAGTCTGAATTCTCATTTTATCTTCTGCAGAAACTTTACCCATCATGTTCAGTAAAAGATAAACAAATTCAGCGCTTAATATTATTTTAAAATATCTGCAATTATTAACACTTTGCTTCATAAATTCTTTCTTTACAACTTGTAATGAGGTCATATGACGTCATCATTATTTGGGTGATACAAAACAATTTCTTTGTGAAAAAAATCTTAAAGAAATAACTATTATTGGACGGTTCATCTTCGGAAATTTGAAAAAATGGAATTTAACATTTAAACAGCTGTAACTTTTGAAGCTATGCAAATTGTTTAGTAAAATTTTCGTGAATTGTTGCAAAGTCATTCCTCTGTAAATGGTGAAATTTTGGTATAAACATCTCATTTGGTTGCGAAGAAATTGCATTTAATCCGGTGGGACATTTTATATTAGGCCACCCTGTATATATGTTACAGGCAATGTGTAAAATCAGGGATTTTGTAAAATGCCTGAAATTTTTAGGCAATTTGTAAAATCCCCAATTCACTCAGGCACTTTACAAAATCCCTGAAAAAACCAGAGATTTAGTAAATTTCCTGAAATCTGATGACAAAAATTTGACAGATTGCATGAAACACAATCGAAATTTGACATCGAATGTTGCACTTGACTTACCCTTTGAAACATGTGCACCTATTTATTTTGCAGCATCCAGTGGACTTTGAAGTTGCAGAATAATTGAAGCTCTTAATACTCTAGCAAAATTGCTGGTCGGCTATGTTTCGAGTCATGTGGTTGGGGCCGTGACTTGTATTTTCCCTTCCCTTAGGAACCTAAATAGAGATTTGAGTTGTCGCGGCGGATTGTCAATTAATAAAAATCAATGAATAAATAAATAAATAAAAAAAAATAAATAAAAAAAAAAAAAAAATGTAATTACTTAAATTTATTTATTTAATTAATTAATTAATTAATTAATTAATTAATTAATTAAATTTAAATAAATAAATAATTAATTACATTTAAATAATTACATAATTAATAAATTAAAAGTAATTAATTAATTAAATAATTATTTAATTAATTTATATAATTTATTTAATTAATTAATTAATTGATTAAATAAATAAATTTAAATAATTAAATAATTAAATTTTTTTATTTATTTAATTTTATTTATTTATTTATTTATTATTAATTATTTATTATTAATTATTTAATTAATTAATTATTTAATTAATTAAATTTAATTAATTAGTTAATTGATTAAATAAATAAATTTAATTAATTAAGTAATTTAATTTATTTATTTATTTAATTTTATTTATTTATTATTTAATTAATATAATTATTTAAATAATTAAATTTTAATTAATTTATTATTTAATTAAATAAATAAACTTAATAAATTAAATAAATAAATTTATTTATTTATTTATATAATTTTATTTATTTATTTATTTATTTATTTATTTATTTATTTATTTATTTATTTATTTATTTATTTATTTATTTATTTATTTATTTATTTATTTATTTATTTATTTATTATTAATTGACAATCCGCCGCGACAACTCAAAGCTCTATTTAGGCTCCTAAGGGGAAGGGAACATACAAGTCACCGCCCCAACCACATGACTCAAAACATAGCCGGCGGACATGTCGGACACGCAGCCAAAGGCGGACATGACTAGAAATATAGCCGGCGGACATGACGGACACGCATCCAAAGGCGGACATGACTAGAAATGTAGCCAAAGAGGAAATGCCTTGTGATATAGTGAAACGCCTAACGACCAGCAATTTTGGTACAGTATTAAGAGCTTCAATTATTCTGCAACTTCAAAGTCCACTGGACGCTGCAAAATAAATAGGTACACATGTTTCAAAGGGTAAGTCAAGTGCAACATTCGATGTCAAATTTTGATTGTGTTTCAGGCAATCTGTCAAATTTTTGTCATCAGATTTCAGGGATTTTAAAAAATTCCTTGTTTTTAACGGATTTTGAAAAGTGCCTGAGTGAATTGGGGATTTTACAAATTGCCTAAAAATTTCAGACATTTTACAAAATCCCTGATTTTACACATTGCCTGTAACATACCGGTATATACACTGTGTCCGGGGAAAAGAGGACCCCTTATGGTATCATGAAAATATACTAGTAAATATTCATTGATTTTTAAAATTCCAAAACCGTTTTTAATCCTGACTAACATTGGTTAAAATAAAAAAGTTCCTGTCATCCAGTAATGACGTCATAATGACGTCGCTTGCATCAAAGTTCAAGTGTTAAGGAAGGCACAAAAATTATCTAAAACTTTCAATATTATTTTTAAATGTCATTTATCAATTATAAATTTTTGTTTAGTTTGATTTTTGTAATTGAATAATATCAGACTACAAGGAGTGTTCAACTGTTCAAAGTGTCCGTCTGCGGCCTCAGCAAAAGCTCCAAGACGCGCTCCATTGGCCAATAGCAGCAACAATAACCAGGAGATCAAATTTCTCTCAGGCATTAACGATTTGGTCACAGGGTCCTTCAATGTCTCTGCTCATTGTTCTGGATACCTCTCTTGCTTTAGTCCCCGTATCTTGTAATCAGCCGAATTTAAGTCCGGGCTGTTTGATGGTGAAAGATTAACCATCATCATATCATCATATATTCGTTTAATGTGTTAACAACAGACATAACGCTGTAGGTGTACATAGAAAATAAAATACATCTAGATATTATAATATGAATTAATCATAGCTTAGTAAGAGTTCAGGAATAACATACGAGATATAAAATTTCGTGAGTCCTTGTCAGGAAGGTTAAAGTTATGTGGTCTGACCCTAAGAAAATAGGGCGTAAAATGTTGACTAGGAAACATGCATCTGAGGGAATGATTCTCATTTAAGAGGACGGCCTTAAAGAGTGAAGTGTCTGCGTTATAAGCAAGAACATTCATAGAAGGAGAATCTGACTGAATAAAACCAGAGCGTTTTAATCTGTTATTCAGATGTTCAATGCGGGATTTGTCCTTTTCGCTCGCCAGGCCCCACCAGGCGGGAGAAGCATACATTGTTCTGGCTATGATGGTGGCGCGGGTGATCAGTTGTAGAGAATCTGCAGATGCACCATGGTTTTTGAGTGTTTTAAGGGCGAAGATTGAAGCAGAGCCACTTTTGACGACTTTGTTGATGTGTTCCGTGACAGAAAGTTTCTCATCGATGGTGACGCCTAGGGCTTTTATTGAGGTAGAGCGAGGAATACCGGTGATTGAGGGTTTGTTGGAGAGTGAAGATTGGTTATGTTTGATGACTGCCATTTCACGGGTTTTGGAAGAGTTTATTTTTAGGTTCTTTTCCTCTGACCAGTTGTGGATATGTTGAAGTTCTGTTTCTGCGGTGTGAAGGGAGTTTGATCCGATGAAGAGGTAAGAATCGTCAGCGTATTTGGAGAGACGATTTTGAGGATGGATGGGATGGAGGTCAGATATGCCAACAATGAAACCAGTTGGGCCGAATACTGAGCCTTGGATGACACTGGCGTTGATTGAAATTACTCTGGATTTTTGACCTTTGTAGATGGTGTAATGCTTTCTTCCGTGTAGGTAGTTGATTATCCAGTTGTAGATGTAGTCCGGAAGGGAGAGGGATGCTAGTAATTGGGTTATTGCAGAGTGACTGATAGAGTCAAAAGCTTTAGAAAAGTCCATTGATATGATTACAACATGGTCGTTGGTTTTAAGAAGGTCAGTGGCATGCTGTATGATGGAAATGATTGCAGCGGTGGTAGAACCGGTGGGCTTGAAGGCATACTGATCATGAAGGGATATGTGTTTAGGCAGATGTTCAAAGCTGGGATAGATATAAGCGTGAACAACAATGCGTTCAACGAGTCTAGATAGTACTGGAAGGACCGAGATTGGACGGAAATCTGATGGTTGGGATGGGTGGGGAGTTTTAGGCTTTGGGTAGATTATGGCAGTTTTCCATTGGTTAGGAACAAAGGAAAGTGTTAATGATTGGGAAATTAGAGTTGTTAGTATTCCAGAGTAGCCGGGGGCCGTTAGTCTTAGAAACCAGGCTGGGAGACCGTCATCACCAACAGCAGTGTGTTTGAGATGATCAAGTAGATGAAAGATTAAACTTTCGGTAATGTCGATCTGCTCTGGGGGAGCGGTGGACTTGAGGAGAGGTGCAGAGTAATTGGGATCATGAGAAGCGTTGGCGAAATAGTTGTTGAGATCATCGGCACTGAGTGAAGAAGGGAGGTCGTCATGGTTGGTTTTCTTTGTAATTTGGTTGACTTGTTTCCAAAGTGATTCAGCTCCTTCACGAGGGTTAGCGTGTTTGAGGAATGAGGTGTTCTTTTTAGTGATAGCTTTAGCGATCCGGAGGGATAGAGCTTCTGCTTTCTCGGGCTTTTCCCTCGGGCTTTGATGGTGAAAGATTAACCCTCGGGCTTTACCACCCCCTACGTTTGTATGCATAATTTTTTCCATATGGAATATAATTTTTGCATTTTAGGTAGCTGTAGCAGATTCATTGGCGCACATTTTGAGGTAAACATCATGGTGGTAGCCCACGCCATTCTAAAGTTATACCTGATATACCCGAGGCACCAGGGGGTGGATACCACCCCCTTAGTTTTGCGACTATAGCTTATTGACTATTCTTCCTAGAAGAGAAACAATTATACCATTCTTTAGAGAGAATGCAGGGCTTCATTTGCATACCTACACCTTTGTCTTATGAAAACCGGAAGTGATCAAAGTAAATAATAACACGCGTAATATGCGTGAAAAATGGCTGAATGGAAGCACTCCCCTTAGTTTTTTGTCTGTAGCGTATTCATTTGTCTTCCTGAAAGAGAAACAAAGGTACCATTCTTTAGAGGGAATGTAGGGCTTCATTTGCATACCTACATCTTTGTCTTTTGAATACCGGAAGTGATCAAAATAAATAATAATACGCGTAATCTGTGTGAAAATGGCTGAATACAGCATTACAACGTAAACCGAGGCATGCGGACTGTTCATCAAAGGACGATTCATCAAAGGACTATTCATCACGGACTATTCATCAAGGGACTGTTCATCAAAGGTCTTTTCATCAAGGGACTGTTCATCAAGATGTTTATTGAATTGATGAAAGAATTCTTGCTAAAATTGAAGTTAGATTGATGAAAGGAATTTTTGCTTAAATGGAGGCTGGATTGATGCAAATAATTACTGCTTAAATAGAAGTTGGAATGATGAAAATTATTTTGCTTAAATCGAAGCTGGATTGATTAAGAGAATTAATGTTTAAATAGAAGTTGGAATGTTGAAAAGAATTCTTGCTTAAATGGAGGCTGGATTGATGAAAATAATTACTGCTTAAATAGAAGTTGGAATGATGAGAATTATGTTGCTTAAATCGAAGCTGGGTTGATTAAGAGAATTCTTGCTTAAATAGAAGCTGGATTGATTAAAGGAATTTTTGCTTACATGGAGGCTGGATTGATGAAAATAATTACTGCTTAAATAGAAGTTGGAATGATGAAAATTATGTTGCTTAAATCGAAGCTGGATTGATTAAGAGAATTAATGTTTAAATAGGAGTTGGAATGATGAAAAGAATTCTTGCTTAAATAGAAGCTGGATTGATGAAAGGAATTTTTGCTTAAATGGAGGCTGGATTGATGAAAATAATCATTGCTTAAATATGTAATGTCGAGGTGCATTCACATAATGTACAACTAAATACACCATTCTGTGCAGAAATGAATGCTGAATCCATTGCTATATTACAAGCTATGATATGTGAAACCAAACACGAAATCCAGGGGGGAGCCGATGTCTCAAAAAAGCTTGGTAGCCCTGGGGTTAATAGGTGTGAAATCCAGAGTCTCCTTGGTCGGCAGGTCAACAGTTTCAAGAGCTCGGTGAGCTGGAGCGCCATCTTGAAATGTTCAATAATATAAATATTCCCGGATATCAGGCTATAAGTTTCCGACAGCATGCAATCCCGACAATAAGCTCCATTTAGTTTCGCACCTGGTTCTGTGAAATGGATTTCCTCTTTTACCAAGAGACGATGCACCAATTTTAGTCATCCTTAACACTTGAAATTTGATAGAAATGACGTCATTATTGCATAACAAGCGTTAGCTAATTATGCCAGGAATAAACAGGTTTTGAAATTGAAAAAATCGATGAATGTTTACTGGTTAATTTTCATATTACCATAGGAGGTCTTTTTTCTCAGACCCAATGTATATAAAGGTAGGGCCAAAAAAGTAACTGTAATTGACGGACTTGCTTCCTGTTCGTACACGGTAACCCCAGAGCCGTATATATGAAAGAGTTGGGACAACTGCGGTCCCAGATGTTGATTGGCCGGTCAAGTCACGTGGTTGCTGGGCGCCATTATTAGGCCACTGAAGGCCAGGCGGCGGCGGCGATCAGCTGATGCGTCCGCAATGTGTTGACAAAGTCGCCAGCACTAATTTTATTGACGTAAGAGAAATAAAAAGGGAAATACACATTGAAACCGTAAACTTTGTACTTAGATAGTTTAAGCTGTGCTGCATTGTTTTAACTTTGCGGCTCTTTGCAGTGTGATTGATACGTTGACAATTGAATATACGGCAAGCATTTAGTATCGGGGTGCGTGTATTTTCTCCCGTCATTGTAGGCGTTGTGAGAGTCGGTTAGGGTCAGGTTGTGCGTTGTGAGGGTCGTTTAGGGTTAGGGTCGTCTTTAGAAAACATCGTACTTTCCGCGCAGCATGCCAAAAGATACCGTACGACGCCCGTAAACTTACGCACCCCGATACTAAATGCTTGCCGCAATCTCTCCATGCCCATCGTATTTTGATCTCACATGGGCTTTCGGGGGTCAGGTTTCATTTGGGTCAGGGCTACCACTATCATCTTCGCCAGTAAGCAGGAACTTGAATCTTTGAGCGCGTAGGTCCGCAAGTTGGTACGCTTTGGTTTCCTACCCAAATCTTTCCCCACCTCAAGGGGGGTATATTCGGTGCCTTGGAGCCGGAGGGTTGCGGGTTCGAATCCACCTCAAGCCACCGTCGTAGGGACCCTGGGCAAGTCCTTCACTCGCAATTGCTCATGTGCTTCGGCGTGAAACTCCGATTCAGTGTCTGCGCTGTAGTCGGGAGCGCCTCTGATTAGAAATCTTGAAGGGGCGCTATATAAATATCTTAAATGAATGAATGAAGCACATACTTACTTTTACTTATAATGTGAATGTGTTTAGCTCTAATGCATAATGTGGCAGTGTTTAGCTCTAATGCAGAGTTGGCAGTGAAAGGCCTACGACGACCTTAAAATTGCTCTGCATACCTAGCACCATTTTCACTTCTAAGTGTAGGCCTAGCAGGAAAGCGGTAATCTAATTGTTGACATAACAGTCTAGTACTTCTACGTGGGCCTACGGTCTCAATTCTTTGTAAAAGACTGTTCTGATCCCTCGGTAACTCATTCATTCCAATATATAATCTTCTTTCCAAATTATTTTGACCATGTCTGTCAGTCTTCGGCCCAAATTATTTTCTCCTTCAACCATGTCTGTCCATCTTCTTTCAATTTGGATCTGTCATTCTATCACATCTTCAAACTTTCTATTCAAATGTTCAAGCAACATATCTAAGGCAGAAGAAGAGAGGACATCTGGGGTAGGAGACCTTAGTTACTACTGTGTGAAGATATTCTCGAGACATTCTTAAATGAAGTTGTTATTAAATTCCAGACAATGCAAATACAGTGAAACAATGTCCAAACAATTCTATATCAATTACAAGTAATGAAATTACTTTATCATTTGTGACAGAGACTTGCAATTACCAACAAAATTCTTAAAGTCCAAACAATTCTATATCAATTACAGTATGAAACAATTCAAACATAAGGTTATTCTACTTCAGTTATTTCTACTGCTGCTGGTTTCAAGGAGATGGCACAACAATTTCTAAAAATAGCTCATAGTATCGCATTTCAACACCGTACCATGTCATACCATACCAACAGACTATGCAAAGCAATATTATTACAAACGGAATAACGCACAGTAATATAGTAACTTTAACACCAAATGGCACTGTGTACGCGAGCATAATCCTTCAAATAACAAATTAAGGCATAGATGATGCCCGTACAGTTCTTCAATATTTAACTTGCAACTGGCATAGTAACGGAATGAAATAGAAGCAATAGGCAATAAATTACATATGGCACAGAAGACTAATATGCAAAGTCATGGACTACAGGAACTTGGAATGCATTCAATAACCTCAGTAATAGAATAACGTAGGTTACTACTTGATCTTGCTAACACTTTTGCGCATCTGCATGCTCTTACTGGACATTTCGTGACACGATTTCTTCGCAACTAGCTCTTTTCTCAGAGATCTTTGCTTAGCTGCAAAGAAATGTAGCCTGGCCCCGATAAACCGGCGGATGAGCTTACGCTTGATCTCATGACATTCAGGTAAATTGACATCTGCATTTCGGGACATGATTTCTCGCATAAGCTGTTCGCGTAGATCATTTGAGGCGGACAAAAAGGATTCCTCACGCTGTCTAAAAGCAATTTCTGCGGATAGGAATATACTGAAGGCAGTCTCATTGCATGGTGTTAGACAACCTGACCTATATTCTTTCAGCGTAAGCAGACGTGTAACTTCTGATCCTAATTCCTGAATATAATCTTGAGCTTTAACAGAGGCAATACATGACGGACATGTCACATCGTTCTTTTCAACACGAGAGAGAATGTAACCAGCCAAGTAATACAAGCAACACAACTCTGTGGAGTCAAGTGCCACAGCACATAAGTTACCATAATCCAACATTGGCTTGCATGCAGAAAAGACTGCATCAGAAACAGGGTCGTCAATTTTGCATTTCAATTGCACTGTGAGGAAATCGGCTGCAAGACTACCATCAGCCAAATCATAGCTTCCGGTGTCAGCACCCTTGAGGTACTGGGATACCGTTAGCAATCTCAAACTGTTCTTGAACTCGAGTGCTGTGGGAACTGCATTTTTGCTGCGAACACATGAAAACAAGTTTTCTACACAGTCCTGAGTCAGTCGTGCAGTCAAAAGAAACTTACAATTCTCAGTATTTAGCAACCTGTCCTGCAACTGCAAAACAGAAAGCGTAGACAGTATAACACCACTCTGAACTGGCTTCCAAGAAGCTGTGGTGCCCGGCTTGGCAATAGCTATGTTTTCAAATACATCAACAACCGAATACAGGAACGCTATAGCAGAAGCATATTTATTCATGTCAAATTTGCTAATTGCCATGATGGGATGACGCGACGACATCAAATCAAACCATTTGTTCATCATTTCAAGAAACCAGCATGTAGTCAATATGTTACGATCCCAGTTGTTTGTTTCTACCATAAGCCTAAGTGCAGCTGAAACCGAGTGACTGAAAATATTCATGGCCTGTGACACTTTCATTTTATCGAAGTGCGAAGGATCGATATGTTTGGCGGTAAGATTTGGTGCAGGTTTTAAGGCTTTCTCGTTTTGGTACTCAACAAGTTTCCTTAGAGGCGCAATACAAACTGTATCACATGGTAAATTAAATTTCTGTACCAAATGCATAGGCAACACAATATTTTGACCATTTACCAGGTGATTCCTAACATTCTTTATGACATGCGGCACATCAGCTAGAACAAAAATCTTGTACTCTGGAATGCATGGATGAGAAAAAGAGTTAATGGTTGCAGCCTGTTTTCCACACACTATGCCAAGCTTCTTCCACATTGCTCGGTTAGCACTGCCCATGTCACAGGTAACGGCAGCAACACGCAAACCAATTTCGTAACAGCGTTTAATGATGCTAAGCAAAATCGGAGCAAAGACACTGCCATCCGTTGAATTTGCAGTGTAATAATAGGCAACAGTTTGCTTCCAGCGCGTAGTAATTCCACCAAGCATAAAAACCAAACTGTGTGTAGCAACACCGGTGTGATCCGGCAATGTTACATCACCAATGAAATGGCCACTCCGGGTATCAAATTCAACACCTGCTGCTATCGACATCTCATCCAATGTTAAGCAACATTCACGTTCATGAACACTCATATCACGAACTTTAATAGCAAGAAATTGGAAAACTTCTGTTAGAATTCCAGTCTCAAATTTAACAAATTGAATACTGCGACGCAAAGTGCGCAATGATGGCAACGGATACTTCTGAGACAAAAGCACGCGGTAACCTGTGGGACCACATGCAAAATGCAGTTGCAGTGCATTTCTTACCGTCGGCGAACTCCATTTAGAACCCCTTTGGCTACTTCTGCACATCAACTTCAGCTGATCGATGTTCAGAAATTTCTTGACAGCAAAACCGAAAGCAAATTTCTCTTTCGAAATTTTCCTTACTTTTCTCAATGTCGCTTTGTGCCTATCACGTAGAGCAGCAAAGAGACGAGCCTTCGTTGCCAACTGTTTCTGCAGTTTGTTGATACGATCATTTAAAGTGCGACAACTTGCACAATTAGCTGTAGCGTCAGCTGCCGACGTCGTTGAACAAGTTACCGAGTGCGATGTAGCATGTGCAGTGCTGTTCGATAAACTTTCAGATGTAGTCAGGTCCTCACGTCTGAAAACTGTGTCGTTGTTGTTAGAAGCTGAAACGACCAAAATATTGTCTAGTTAGTGTCTACAAATCGAACTAAATGAGTGAAGGAACCTTGCAGACAGCAAGGTTCATACAATGAATGCAAGGAATGAACATTGCATATCCCAGCTTGGTCATGGGTATTCAATGGCCAATGAATGAGAAAGACTTGAGAGACAAATGACCAGGACCCAAAAGGCAGGATACCTTAGTATGGACTCTCCAAGAGTGGACCACATGGCGAAAGAGACAGAACTTAATTTCTAGAGTCCTGTATTATAGTAAAAAACAATAATCTATAATAATATTCAAATTTATCTTTAACTGCAGCTGGAATAGCACTATATTTTTACACTATTTTGTTCATTACCATTTGATGCTCATTGTTATGATCTTCTTGTCCCCCCAGATTCGAATGTCTTTGGCCCAGCATCTTGCGTCTGCAGATCTTGCGTGTCTGAATAGTTAGATGCTTTATAAATTTGCAAATACAATACAAATACAATACCATACTAAATTACCATCGTAAAGTTGTGCTTCAGCCATGGCAGTAGTGGTGGAGAAATCCGGCGAAGATTTGCTGCTGTAGCTGTGTTCGACACGCAACCGCTTATCTGCAGCAGTCTTCGTCGGGCTTTCATCCAGGCTGCGTTTCAATGGTGGCTTTCTAACACGCACCGGTACACTGTGTGAGAAGAGCGTTGGCACAGCATCGGGTCGTAGCTTTCTCCATCCGTCCTTACGATTTCTCTCGAACTGATTGTCTTCGAAATGTGCCTAAACACCATTAACCATTTCTACAGATGACACGAAGTGTACTAAGGTGACATGAAATTTAAGTGTATAAAATCTCATGTTTTGCATCCAATACACTGGGACGCAGCCAGGCATGGATTACTCAACTTCCGTCAAAAAGAGTTAACCAAATTCTTAATTAAAGGCTGCTTGCAATCACATTGCAATAACTTCATTAATAGTAAATGAGTGAATAATAATAATAATAATAATCGTATCTAAAAATTTGTAGAGCGCCTCTCGAAGCATAGACTATTCAGAGGCGATTATACGGTATAATAATAAATAATAATATTCTTTATTGAAACAATCCGGTTGACAAACGCAACCGGTTACAGTTGTGCAATTGAAACAATTCACAAGAACACAAATTACAGAAGACATAAATCTTAACTACTAACAGAACAGACAGCCTGCAATACATGGCGCTAATAGCAGCCTACAAAGCATGTCCGCCTACGGGTCTCGATCTCGGTACCTCTCGCTCTCTATGCCAGTGTGTTATCCAATGCGCTATCGGGCCCCAAGGTAAGAGAAAAAGGCACAAGAGAGAATAGTATGTGTTTAACCTTCACAAATTTAAATTTGTGAACACATCCCTGCATTAAAGGCATTCTATTAGTTTCATGGACCGCAACTGAAGGAGACCGCAACATGGAGATTCTCAACCGTTCTTATACGGTATATTTTGGCATGTTACGCGTAGTGTAGGCCCCTACTATTTTTCCATGTTTTCTAATGACAACACTAACCCTGACCCTAACCGACCCTCACGACGCCTAACCGACTCTCACGATGCCTGACCGGGATCGGACGCCATGCGGTCCATGAAACTAATAGAATGCCTTTAATGCAGGGATACTAATAGAATGCCGTAAACGCTGCCTACCTCGCACAGAGCTGAATACGACGTCGGCTTCCAGTTGTCTCTCTTCACTTTCGCCATCCACAAAGCAGAGCGCGTCTTGTTACTCGGAAAGCGGAACAACCGAAACCCAGTTTCATGTCGATTCGAGCAGTTAAAAGCAGCGCAACACGGCATTATTCAAAATTAATATAGCCTACCGCACACACTGATCGGTCGCTTCGACTGGCATAAAAATGGCGGCTAGTAACCACGTGACCCACAATAGCCAATCAGGAACCGGGACCGGCCTTTGGCTGTACTTGGCCCAACTCTTTCATATATACGGCTCTGGAGGGGACTAGAGTAGGTCTTATCCGTAGTCTGCGTCGACGAAGCATACATAAACCAATCGACCACAGGTACGTGCATACATACGTTTACACATACAAACATACCAGCACGCATCTTATGTATAATTCTGAGAGTTTGTACTTCCGTTTGGTTGTATGTATGTAATGTATGTTTGTTTGTCCAGATGCTAAAGGCTCCGAAAAAGAACGCTTTAGCGAGTTGAAAAATTTTGCAAAACGTTATTACGGTCATGTGTAGGTAAACGCTACTATTTTCAGCTCGCAATTTAATTTAAACCATAGTTGTAAAAACGTTTTTTTCGTTTTTTATTTCTCATCTCGTTTTTCCCCCGTTTTTTATTTGTTATATGTAACTTTATTTAGTTATTCACTGTCTATTAGGCTACTATTTGTTTAATTTATTTTTGTCTAATATCCCTTACGTTGTCTCCGTCCTTTCAAGGATGCATCTAATTTACGTCACTATTTAGTGTCATCAGTTGAGAAATAAACAGCACAGTTCAGGAAATAAAATTTATAAAAGTTATTTGAATTTCTAAGTTAGCCAAAATGCGAAATGTTGTCTCTGTAGTCAGTAATCTCTGATAAACTGACAGATATTAGGCCTACTCCATAATAAGCTTAAGTTCTTATATATAAGTCAGAATTGTAAGCAGATCTACAATTTTTTAATTAAGTAACTCTATACTTTAAAAGTTTAGCTTTTAATTGCTTATGTCAGCATGGACTTAAGTGTGCAATTTAAATTTGAACAGATTTCAATATTTTTACTTTCTCAATTTTTTAAAACCAAACTTATGAAAAAGAAAATAATTGTTGTAGATTACTGTTATTTGGTGTTAACTAAAAAAGTTATGTTATTTGCTGATTAAAATTAAATTGTGTAAACAAAGTTTTAAATTTTAAATGCAGTAAAAGATGTAGCAAAGTCAAATTATTTTCTTTTCCGTTTTTTTCTCGTTTTTTTTACGTTTATTATTATTTTCAATAAAACGACGTTTTTCCCGTTTTTTATTTTATTTTATCGTTTTTAACAACTATGATTTAAACGCTCATAATTTATTATATGGACATTTTAAACTTGGAAATGATGAGGTACAGTAATACCAATAACGGCGACCATTAAATTGCATATTTATTATTTTAGCCTCGCGTGAACGGTGTGACGTAAGAGAAACTTTGTGTGACGTCATGCGAGGCTAAATATGAAAATAAGGCGCATTCGTCAACAGACGCGGGTTCCGTTCCGAAAAATTGCGATAATAGCATAAATGGACGTTAAAACTCGACAATAAGAGACAGAGCTCAGAGGTAATAGAACGGCCGAACTTCGTCTACTAATTAGCTCGGGGAACAAATAATATGCCTATTATACCCCTGCGGTACTATTTTCAACTCATTATTATTTTACTTTTAATTCCGATATACGAACATTTTTAATTTCGACGTGGTAATTTATTCAAGCGCCATAAAATCTAGGTTTTCTCGCAACCAAAAACGAAGCCCGTTAATTTAAATATGGCCTAATAAGAAATTTCCACGGGCGATTTTCTAGGTCATCTCAACTAAAAACTAAACTCGCCAATGCAACACTATGGCGATGCAAATTTTTTACGAACGTTCTGACCCCAACTATTTTCGGTTACGTATTGATAGTCCGAAGGTTCGATAGTCCGAAGGTTCGATAGTCCGAAGGTTCGATAATCCGAAGGTTCGATAGTCCGAAGGTTCGATAGTCAGAAGGTTCGATAGTCAGAAGTTTTCATGGTAAAACATAGGCCTATATGTATATGTACGTATACACATATGTTTTACCATGAAACCTTCGTACTATCGAACCTTCGACTATCGAACCTTCGGACAAGGATTTTATGAACGTAAAATACGGGATTACCCATAAACAAATATTTCTACATAACCTATAATGTTTTACCATGAAACTTCGGACTATCAAACCGTCGGACTATCGAACCTTGGGACTATCGAACCTTCGGACTATCGAACCTTCGGACTATCGACCTGTTCCCTATTTTCAGTTCAAAATTTACTTTCAGTTCCGATAAATGGACATTTGAAGTTGATTTTCAAACCCATCAAGCGGCAATAATGGATTACGCTAGAGCTACACTAAAGAACGTTCGATAGGTAGCGCAGTATATTTATAAGCGGACATGAAATTCAAATGCGAAGTCGATTACCAAAAACACATTAAATTCAAATGCTAAACGAGGCAACAGCTGAGTCACAGGTAATTAAATTCAAATACACGGGGAAAACTATTTTCACCTCTAAATATCGTTCACGTATGTGGACATTTAAAATAGTTGAAGCCTTTCAGCATAGAGTAAGTAAGTAAGTAAGTAGCCTTTATTTGCAGCCGTTAAAAATTACGCGTGGGGGAAACCCGTGCAAACCTGGGTACAAAATGCTAGTATTTACACAAATAAAGTAAATGGCATGCAAGCATGATACGTATACAAACATTAGTGTCACTCTGGTGCCTAACAATGTCTTGCGTTGAGCTTTGCTGCAGGCTGTATGGAGGCTAAAATTTTACGCATCTCCACAACGCATCTCCACAAATCTAATCAAAGTAGGCCTAATCCTAGGTCGACCATTATGACTTTCTTCAATCTCTCAGAGACTTGTTCATTGTGGCCCACGAGGTTCTTCGATCTTGGTCTTTACCTTTTGGAGCCCGAAGACGCGCAGTCTGCGTTTCAGACAGCAACAGATAACGGTGTCATCACTGCAGCTCTCCCGATCTTGATAGTGCAATGATCGAGTAGGATTGGATGAAGGATCTTCTTAATCAACATGTCTATCAATTATATCTTCATGTTTGAGTTCACTCACAGAAGCCCATATATTTCAGGGAGATTGATATTAATGTTCAGTGTGTATCTAGGGCTGATCAATTAACTCTATCAAACTGATCCGAGATATCTAGCCTAGAAACGTAAATCAATCAATAGTCGTTTTATGAAAGTAAATCACAGAAAGATAATTAATTATGTAGTCGGACGGAAAATAGGCCTACGTTTCGTGGCGGTTGATCACAACGGCAAAGAGACGTCGAGCAAAAGAGGCGTACGAATTTATGACCCGTATAAAATCATTATTCTCACAAGGAGAGACATTCTTCAGTTAAGATTTATGTCGATGACATTAACTTTTGCAGCCCTATTGAGCAGTAGGTCTACTGATTAGTATCGTAATTCAGTAGCTATTAGACATTTAATTGCCGTTAGAATTAATTAATCTTAGTTAAAGTTGTATTCTTCAAGCTACACTAAGAAGGAGAAAGAGAAGTAGGTTGATAAGCAGATGACGTAGAAGAGGGAAAATACAACGAGAAGAAGAAAAGAGGAACCAAGACAATAACCTACCTTGTTTCCATTCTTCCTCTGCTTTCTTTTCTCAAGTAGGCTACAATTTTTTAAGAGTTTGACATTGGAAAGGGATTTTATTTGCAAGTTGCTAAGAACTGCCAACACACTAATAATATTGAAACCAATTTTTTTATTTATTTAGCCCCTATCGCTAAGAACACTGATAAAGAAACTCACAATAACTTACTTATTTACTCACTCAATCTGTAGGCCCTATTATTTTATTCAATGTATTATGCGCGCATGTTTAACAAATCCAAATCTGAGGCACAAAGCTATAACCATTGTGATTGAAGGGTCCCTGCACACTAACCGTCCCAGGCGAGGCTCGAAACTATACACACCGCGATACAGGCTGAGCATTCTCACAATTTGGGTACCGTATCCAGCGACGCACTGTGCTAGTAATTTGGCTCATTTAACTTATATAATAGCGTTGTAGATAAGACCTTGGCGCTGTTCAAATGGGTTTTGGTATTCAGCGTGGGCAGGTCTCCTTTCGGAATAGGCAGCGTATAGGCTTGATCCCTGACAGAGTTTGAGTCCCATCAAATTAGTTTGTCGTGGTTTCCGGCCGAAGCAATGTCCAGACGGGTCTCTCGCCCTTTGTACCTCGCTGTACGACCTTTAAAAAGGATTCTGCGAAATCGCTCATGGATGTCCGATGATATCACGTGACCACACCCACGCAGGAGAAGTCTATTTAAGGTTTGGACCTCATATTTGCGGCATTCGACGTGGGAACCATATCTACCTACACGAATCGCTGGTTGGCTGGTGAATATTTCGTAATCGTTATCGTATCGTAATCGCAAACTCAACATGTCTAAAGCGCTACTCCTAAATGCAGGGCACCAGCTTATTCACGAGCGCTGCGTCATATCAGAGTCCAGCTCTTTTCTTGCGATTTCAGTATAAGAGTTTGGACGTGAGATCGATTCCAGCTACCCTTCCAAAAGTCTGCTCAGCCTTCAATTCGCTAGGTGGCGTTAGTGCAATTAGCAGTTAGACAGATAGGCGCCTTGCATGGCTATAATAAAGTTAAATTCGACTCCTGTAATAACTTGTAATCATCCGTTCACACTGTCTATCTATCTATCTATGTAATTTATGTAGCGCCCCTTCAAGATAACTACTCAGAGGCGCTCCCGACCCAGGCCCGGTCAAAGAGGAAAGTCTTAAATAGTCTATAAAAAGTGTCAGAGAGGTCTCGCGGGAGAGAACGAAGGTCAGAGGGGAGTCTATTCCAAAAAGAAGGTCCAACAATGAGGCGTGCTGCAGAGCGTTGGCTAATACCCGGTCTATGCACCCTAACCGCACAGCTAGAAGGCCAACATAGAGTGAACAGCAGTAATCAAGTCGGGTGCGATGAAAGAATGAATGCGGGCGGCAGTTGCGCCAGGAGTAAGCGAGCGAGCAACAGGGTGGAGCTTATAATAACAGTCGCGACAGAGGCAGTAAATCTAATGCAATTAAATTATAATAATATGAATAAAAACTTAGAACTAGGCCCTATTGGAAGACACTAACATGATCGACCTCCATCATAAACATTAGTTATTCCAAGGGGGCAGAGTCACTGCAGCCCATAATTATGTCATGTACATGTCGAGAACACGTCCGCCTTGTCAGTCACGCGGAGAGGTTCGACCCACCTCTTATAAGTCTGCCATGTATTGAACTTGAAGAAGTCCTTCAGCCCCAATTGCTTAACTCTATTGATAAATCAATAGCCACTTTAAGTTTGATTATCAACTCAATGTCATAATTAGTCATAATCATAAAATGTTCTATAGACCCAGCAGAGACGACACCATAGATATATGGGTCTTACATATCCTTACATGCCACATGTTTTTCTGAATTCGAATCTCTATAATAAATCTAATCCAGAACTTTATAGCCACTTACATGTAAGTCGTCATAAATTTCACCGTCAGTTTATCAAGTATCGAATGCTGCAATCTGCGTGCGAGCCGGTGTCACGAAATAGAGTATCCCCATTATAATTATATCCCCTTAGCGAAATAAAGTATCCGGCCGGATGAATCTGAACGTGAGGGACTATCCCCCTCGTGCAAGAGTATCCCCCATGAGTCGTACGAAATCATCCCCCATTCAAAAAGTATCCCCCTGCAACTTAATTACAAATTGTGCTATTTAAGTCAATTTTAGAACCATAATTGGTAAAAACGGCTAAAACTGAAAAAACGAAAAGCCTCGTCTTTTCAAAAACAACAAATAAAAAACGGCAAAACGGGACAAAAGAAACAAGAAAATAATTTCACTTTGTTACATCTTGTAGGCCTACTGCATTTTGAAAGTAAAAACCGTATTTAAACAGTTTAATTTTAATCAGCAAACAGCCCAACTAAGTAACATTAATCTAGAACAATTATTTTATTTCTATATGTTTTGTTTAATAAGAAATTGAGAAATTAAAAATATTGAAATCTGTTCTAATTTTAATTGTGAACATAAGTCCATATAGGCCAAGTCCATGCTGACTAACATAAACAAACATAAGTAAAAACTAAAATGTGTGAGTATGGAGTGTAGACTAGCGAGTGTAGGACATTGTCCCCTGGACATTGTCCCCCGGACATTGTCCCCCCCGGACATTGTCCCCCCTGGACATTGTCCCCCCAGGGTAGGACATTATCCCCCCAGTCTAAGATATAATCGTATAATATTCTTGCGGAAATATGTATATGTATATGTGTATATTTTTGTATATGTATGTGTAAGTATACATAAATATGCATATATATAAGTATATACATATTTACATATGTATATATATATGCATATATATATATATTTGCATACATATATATATATATAAATTATATATATGTATATATGTGTATGTAATACTATGTATATGTATGTATATACTGTATATGTATATAGATAAATGTGTATATGTACAGGTATATGTACATATATGTATATATATGAATATATATATATGTACTTATGTATATATATATATGTGTGTATATATATATATATATATACATATATATGTATATGTATGTGTATATATTTATATATATGTGTAAGTATACATATATATGCATATAATATATGCATATATATGTATATTTTACACATACTATACACAAAATATATATATATATATTTGCATATGTAAATATGTTTGTATATATATGTATTTATATATATATATACATATAAATATATATATATATATATATACATATTTTTGATCTAAGTATATATAATAATAATAATAATAATGCCGACAATTTCTATGGCGTCGTAACACAGCACATGCCGTTACAAGGGCGCCTTGTATATATATATATGTATATATGTATGTATCTATATATATTGTAAGGTGCTACTATAAGAATGAAGACAACTCGTTTCTAGGGTGAAAAAAGAATGTATATTATAAAACAAAATCCGTAATAGTAACACACATACAACCTTATCGAAGAACATCAGATCCTCACGTCTCCTTGTCTCGAGAACGTTGAACATCAAACAAACAACTTGGTTGGCCACAGCGGACACGAAACCAACAGTTTAACTAGTTAACTAGAACTTATCTAGTACATGGAAGTCTTGGTCAGTTCTACTGAGAATTCGACACCTCACGGCAACAGGCCTAACGAAAACTNTGTTTGCTAGGAAAGTTCTGCGGAAAGGTCAAAAATAAATGTTGGCTAATAACGGAGCTTCGCCTGTTGTAATGAAAGACAGGACTCCAACTGTACAGTCTATTGCAGTCTATTTATTGTTGATATCTCCCGTTTCTCAATTTCTATTCAGTGTTTAATCCTGAACTCCTTAATAATTAACACGTCATCATAAAATTGCAGTTCTGCGTATTGCAATGGCTTCCAAAGGTTTTTGTTTAAATTGTTGCCCATAGTTAATAAAAAATTGAACTTTGGCCATTCACAACAACAAAATTTAGTTCTTATAACTCAACTTATCACCATTCCACGAGGTCATCTGATTGCATTTCTTTGGTCTTACCAAAAAGTAGAACTGTTCTTGGTGAGTGAACTTACTGGTTTCTGGACCTAGATTTTGAAGCGCTCACTATATCTGTCTCCTCTGCTCAACTGCCTCTGTCGCTTCGTTCTCAAACTATTATTATGACTTAACTTTTCCAGATTGCTTATCAACCACCGGCTGCCTCTTTATCTCAGCCGATTGATCGTCTGAATATCGTTTGATGCCTTGTTCACTAGATACCAGCACAATAGAAAATACCAATTAATAATATAGTTACATTGCCTTCCAAGGGTTCTCTTCCTCAACAAAACTTGCATTAGCAGCCGCTCTGCCTCCTCTCCGGTCCCTCTGGCAACCGGACTCAGACTTTCACTGAACATCAATCTCTGGACAACCCCTCTGATAAGACGCAGCCCTTGAATATAAGCTGGTGCCTTGCCCTTAGCTTTACAGCAGCGATTAGAAATTTGGAGTTTACGATTACGATTACGATACAGTGATATTTATATTGGGATAATGCAATATTTTAATACTGAATGGTAACATTTCGCTGTATATTATAGTAAGTACGTATGTATCAAGATACTTATAAGCATAGCAAATTTTAAGTACATAAAAGCCGTGTACAACAATGCAAGAGGATATACATAAAATGCGATTTGACAGACACCCGAACATGCCGATGGAAGAGCAGCGTTAGAAACATCGGATTTGCATGCTAAAGAATTAATAAACTGTACAAAACGTCTGCCGAAGACCTTTGTTTTGTGAAATACACAAAACAAGAATATGGTAATAAGTGGTTACAACGTTGCTGCAACGTTCCGGCAGTTTCCTTCCTTGTACCTGACGATTAGCGAAGTCAAGAACTTAATTACAGTGTTTGAGAACTCTGTTTGTTTTGTACATCATATGACCTGCTGAAGTATGTCTCGAATTTCCTAGAACGACAATTTAACAGACTATGCGATCATAAATTCCTTGCAATTATTAAACTGTTTGTTTGGACCCACCCCATCGTTCAAGTCCTGCTACCTGAATATCGGTTGAATCCGCATATAACGCAGACTATTGCAACTAAATAAACGCAAGCCTATGTTTGTTCAGTAGCACTCTACGGCTAAGCTAATGGATGGTAGGCCTAAACGTTTTATCGTCCGAATTTCCGAGAACGACATTTTCATCGCATATGCGATCATAAATTCCTTGCAATTATTAAACTATGTTTGTTTAGACCCATCGTTCAAGTCCTGCTACCTGAATATCGGTTGAGTCCGCATATAATGTAGACTGCTGCAACTTAAACTACGCAAGCCTATGTTTGTTTAGTAGCACTCTACGGCTAAGCTAATGGATGGTACACGTTTTATCCGAATTGTGGTAGTGACTCACATCTATAAAACAGCAGAGGTTGGACAAAAACGTCTTTCAATAGAAGCGATGAATTGTCTTATTGAAAATTTATGTAGCGTATTCTGTGACTATTGTCAGGACATTCGTCAGATTTAGATTTCTGCAATTTTTATATTATATAATAATTATTATAGTAAAACGCACATCAAAGTCCAACGCAATTCATAGAATGGAGATTGATCCCGAAGAAATAAACGTTTCACCCGCATCTTACTCAGGTATAAAAGGCAATGAAACCAAAGCAAGACATTCATTTGCCGTGAAAGAGTCAAGAAGTATTATTGTAGGCCTATATAAAGTATAGTAAGAAACTTTTCTTAAAGTAAGTTTTGCTATGGATATGGAAGGCGAAAAAAAATCTGTTGACGTTCTAGACTTTTACGTATTGTTCGTATTTTTGTATTACGTATTTCACAGTAAAATGATCCAGTAAATAGTTTTCATGTTTTAAAAAACTTCTTTGTTTTAGCCTTCGATAGTCTTCGATAGTCCCATCGCCGACCTAGGACCTATGACCGGTAGGCCCTATGACCAATCGTCCTATGACCAATCGTCCTATGACCAATCGTCCTATGACCAATCATCCTAGAACCCTTTCATTATACTCTGATACTATGATGATAAAAAATATTAATACCAATAATAGCAATTATCAATAGTAATTAACAATATAATATTAGTAAAAAATGGTGATTACTGTAGGCTGACGTAGAGTAGTTTTTCATTGCTGTATCTAATTGTCCTGCCACGAAATTGTTCTCAAGTGATGGCATTCTGTATTTGACTAAAAATTGTCGTTGGTCTGGCACTTTGTCAGTATATCCATGAATATTTACTATGTGATGACCTATAGGCCTAATATGAATCCCGTATAGGAATATGGATCCCACAGGAATCACAGGAACAGAGTAGCCTGAGTAGGCTTTCATTTGAATGCAGTTTTACGCCAACCTTTCCGGCATTTTCATGGGCATTAGATGGGACCCAAATGGGCACGATACAGATCCCATAATTTTATTGGAATATAATGAGTTCCATGTGGTATGTGGTAAAGCTAGAATTTGGAAGGATATAATTAGAACATCACGGGTTCAGCAGCATATGCCCCCAATGAATCAATGGTGTAACTGTAATTGTAATCTGACATTTATAAAGCGCCACTTCAAGAAAGAACTCATCGGTAACGCTCCCGACCCGTAGCAGTGAAATTACTGTCGGATCATATAGACTTTAGGCGCTTGCGAAACTGGAAAAGCGACACACTGAGGAACTTGAGTCGCAACCCTCGAGATAGGCAATTCCAGCTGGTGGGCCCAACATAGGCGCAGCTTCGGGACTGAGCTGTAGAAGTATGCATACAAGGGACAGTGAGGAGTCTATGGGTTGTCAACCGATGGGTGCCACGACCCGGGACCGAGGAAACAGAAATGCGGAAGTCCCTAAGCTATGATGGAGCAGAGCCAACAACGCAACAGCGCTAACTTGATGGATTTCGAATGGGCATCTCCAAAGGCTTATTATTTTGACTACGGCCTAACTTGAAGCGACCATCTGGAGCGCCTCCTATCAGTCTTTCTCAAAGAAACGCTGAATGAATGTGTTATTGTTATTAGGGGCCTACAGTTGAACAGAGACAAATTTCTCATACGTCGGTAGGACAGTCTGCAGTAGTTCCTCTCCGTGACCCAAAAGCGAGAAGTATATATTTTAGAATGAGTAGGCGTTGTATTTTTATGCTTCGACATTTCACAATTACTCATGATCGAAATGGAATGTTCGTAGCACTTAATTCATCGGAGAAAATGCTTATTAAGCTTAAATTAAAGCAGAATCAATGAAAGATTGCAAAGAAAACTATACTGAAACAGTAAAATAGTTAAAAACAAATGTGTACTGTTAAGCAATCCCGCATCAAAATGTATCGTTAGAAAGGCGGTCTGAAGCGAATGACATACTATGGGTTGAAATATCTCGAAGGATAAAAAAAGTTACTAGTGTTTAACCGTTTTCTGGCTTAGCTAAATGTCGCGAACCAGGTAACTGGCAAAAAGTAAATAACTTCTACAAATATAGGCATATTCTGAAAATTAATGTATCATTTGATTCAGTTTTAAGAGCTCTTCCCAACGATATATGCATGACAATTAACTAGTTTTGAATTAGAATATTTTACAAAACAACTGGCAGTTTTCTCGAAAAAAGCTATTTTTCGTAACTTTGGCCCTCTGTCGTAGTAGGCATTAATATTTTTAAAAAGTGTTGGGAAAGTTTTTGACCCCATACCATTAGGCAACTTTTGGTTGCTATTACTTTTTGAATTTCTAATTTTTGCTTTTTTTAATTTACCCTAATGCACATTGTGCAGCGGCAATGAGCAACAGTAGGCCTAATTATACCAACAAATTCGCGTTAAGTAGTATTGGGAAAGTTTTTTGACCCCATACCATTAGGCAACTTTTGGTTGCTATTACTTTTTGAATTTCTAATTTTTGCTTTTTTTAATTTACCCTAATGCACACTGTGCAGTGGTATACCAATAAATTCGCGTTAAGTACAATCCAAGTAATCGGGTTAAGTGCATGAGACCTAAAGAGGTAGGCCTATGATACATAGTGCAAGCCATGGCCTGTTTATATAATCACAGGCCTACAGTCATATGTTTTTTGGCTAAAAGAAAGTCACGCACTTGGTATGTACAGTTATGATTTATAGCAGCGTTAAAGTGGAGTGCATGATAACTAAATTTGTATAATAGTAAGCCATCACACTGTTTAATATGATCAATAGCCTATAGTCATTAGACATTATGGTTAAGCAAAAGTCATGTATACATGTGGTAGGCCTACAGTTCTTATTTATGAGTATTTCTCAAAAGCGATGACCTTTCCAAAATAGCAAACAGCTGCAAGTGATCACAAGCAACGCTTACGATCCTTACCAAGAGTGCTCTTCTACCATAAAGCATGCAGAGTCAAGGCTATACATGTGCTATTGATGTCTTGTGTGACACATGTAGTATCATATTTTGTAGAAATATTGCCCGCATCATTTTTGGGGAAATGACAGCAAATTAGCAAATTACAATCTATTCTTCAGAATTTTCTGTTTAATTTGCTGTCTCTCTCTCTTTCTCTCTTTCTTTCTCTTTCTTTCTCTCTCTCTCTCTGTCTGTCTCTCTGTCTCTCTCTGTCTCTCTCTGTCTCTCTCTCTGTCTTTCTTTGTCCCTCTGTCTCTCTGTCTCTCTCTTTTCTCTGTGTGTGTCTGTCTCTGTCTGTCTCTCTGTCTGTCTGTCTGTCTGTCTGTCTGTCTGTCTGTCTCTCTCTCTCTCTCTCATTACCATTATAACAAATAAATTTACATTTTTAAACAGTCACATTTAGAAAGCAACGTTTCATTGGCGGAATCGGTGTTTTAACACTCCTTGTGAAAATAATGTTTAGAGAAGAGGACAAAGCGATTATGCCTGCATTTGTATCGAAGCTACAGTAATTCAGTGACGTAGGCCTACTCATCTTCAGACCTTTCTCATGCCACAAAAAGAACATTTAGAACAACGAAGGTTAAAATAAACTTATAATCATAAACATAAACTTTTGTTAGTTTACATTAAATTCCGATAAGAATTATCGACAGCTATTGAAAAAATACACGAGCTACTTATTTCCGTTTATTTCCATCGCAGCATTTTATCTCGTTATGACTTTAAACAGTTTCGCCTAATAATATTCTTGAATATTGTTTGGAATATTTGTTTGGCTAAAAGAACGAATCAGCGAAGCTCTATTTACTCGGTAAACTTGCAACAGTTTACGCAGGGAAGATCAAACCCAGCTAAAAAAAACTTGCTACTATTAAAGGTTCCGCTATTGTTCTATGTAACCGTGCAAAGTAAATTAGCCTACTAGCCTAGGCTAAGTGGCGTAATTAGGGGTTCCAGCGCCCTGGGGCAAGAAATTCCACCAATTTCAGTCTGAAAAATTTCGGATGACCTTTTTTTTTGCTTTTTCGTCTGTAACCCTCATTTTGCGCCCTTGTCCAACGTTAATTTGCGCCCCTGTCCTACGTTGATTTGTCAAATTTGTCTACTTTTCCTTAAAAAAACCTAAAATTTGTCTTTTTTCTTTAAAAAATTGTCATAAACCCTCATTTTGCGCCCCCCAGTGCTGCGCCAGAGGGCGGCCGCCCCCTGCCCCTCCCTCGTTACGCTACTGCCTAGGCTACATGTTTAGAATATTCTATGAGTGTATGATAATAATTTTAGTTTAAGCTTTTGGATAAAACCAGGCTTTATTATAGCAAATAGACCTATGCATTATGCTTTTAGAACAGTTACTCTCAATCTATACTGATTCAGAGACTTGATTGTATCACTTGACTAGCATTTGTACCCGGGTTGCATAGTACCATTCTGTATACGAACTCAGGCTCTGAATATTCATGATAATTGCGGCCTGCTGTTGATTGGATGATGAGGTAGGTTAATAAATATTCATAAGTAATGACGTTTCTGCCTAGAATAAAATAGGAATGAGTAAATACAAAGCAGCTAATATAAATTTAGTTTTGCGGCGCGTTACTTTTATAGCATGCATTCACGTAATAATTATTGATGTGCTAAGAAGGATTGATTTTTCACCAGTTTGTCTGCCTGGCTGGCGTGATATTTTCCGAATAATTATTAGTTCTTAGCTTCGATTTCTTGTTTTAGACAAGTTATTAGATTAGATGATGACGACGACGTTTGGCAAGGCTTACCATGTCTCACAAGCCGTATCCTAGTCTGGCCATTGGATTAACTCAACGAGTGAATAGAAGAACTAGAAAAGTGCTGCCGTGTATTGGGCTTAAGGCGTTTGACGGCGCACCTGGTATACCAGTCGGATGCAAACAGTGCATTTAGGCTACCGCCGCCAGTGGGATGTGAAAATTGACCAAGTTAATAAATTTAATCGTTTTAATCTTTGCCTCTCGACCCTTTTAATTGATTCATAAATAATGAAAACTCATTTGTATAAGGTCGTCCATAAATGACGTCACGCTAGGCAAGAATAAGACCGGCAGACAAGAACAAGGACCTTAAGCTGGATACGAGCAGTGAGAGGGAGCCAGTGAAGTTGTTCCAACATATAGGAGGAGATGTGCGAGAAGCGAGGAACTCGATCTATCAGTCTGGCAGCAGCATTAAGCACAGATTGAAGAGGGAGAGGCGAACTTTAGGAAGGCCTACAAACAGAGAGTTGCAGTAATCAATGCGGGAGCAGATGAAGGCATGGACTATAGACGTAAAGACCG
The DNA here is from genome assembly GCA_020284085.1 of Aporrectodea caliginosa. NCBI lineage: Eukaryota > Metazoa > Annelida > Clitellata > Crassiclitellata > Lumbricidae > Aporrectodea > Aporrectodea caliginosa. The sequence continues at coordinate 438,947 of JACEVL010000025.1, forward strand.
AGGAGGAGACAGAACGTTGAATCGCTCTGAGGCGTCTCAGGTGGAAGTAGCAGTAACGGGTGAGATTATTGATGTTTCCGAGAAGGTGAGTGTGCTGTCAAGGACAACGCCTAGGTCACGAACACTGGACGAGAAGGTGAAAGAAGGAAAGGTTTGTGCAAGAAGAGCAAAGTCAAGCTTAGCAAGCTGCTGTCGAGTATGCCTAGCAGATGTGCCGGTATCACGAAATAGAGTATCCGTCCTTAGACTATCCGGGGGATTGTATGAATTTATCCCCCCGGATGGAATAAACCGGTTTAGAGTATCCGGGGGCTAAACCATTCTATCCCTCATTGTCATACGCATCACGATAGCCTCGACGAAAATCCAGTCAAATCACAAAAAAGGAAGTAAATTAATTTCAGGTCGACGTACAAACTAAAGATACGCAACTTAAAATATTGTATTTGTATGTGTACAATAAATCCAAACAGTACGACTGAATACACTTAGAAACCGCCAACAATGCAAACTAAACCGAATACTTCATTTTGCTAAGGGGATACTCATGTATGAGGGATACTCTATTTCGTGACACCGGCGAAAAGACGAGGAGCACACCCTGTTCGGTAGAGCGGAGAGCGACGACCCAGGGCATCTGAGGTAGGACAGCAGGTCTCTCGAAGCTTAAGCTAGGCTGTGGCAAGACCCAACAGGCACCGCCATACCAAAGCAGCAATCCGGTATGCGATACACTGCTGTAGGGGAGCCAGCGCAGCACTTCTATCATGTATCCAGAGAAGTGTGCAGATCTGGATCTGCGTCCAATGAGGCGTGCAGCAGAGCGTAATACCAGGTCTATGCACCCAAACCGCACAGCTAGAAGGCCAACATAGAGTGAACAGCAGTAATCAAGTCGGGTGCGATGAAAGAATGAATGCGGGTGGCAGTTGCGCCAGGAGTAAGCGAGCGAGCACCAGTGTGGAGCTTATAATAACGTTCGCGACAGAGGCAGTAAATCTAATGCAAATAAATTATAATATGAATAATAATTTAGAACTAGGCCCTATTGGAAGACACTAACATGGTCGACCTCCATCACAAACATTAGGTATCCCAAAAGGGCAGAGTCACTACAGCCCATAATAATTATTATGTTATGTACATGTTGAGAGCACGTCCGGCTGTCAGTCACACGGAGAGTACAGGTTCGATCCACCTCTTATAAGTCTGTTATATAGGCTATTAAACTTGAAGAAGTCCTTCAGCCACAATAATTATTGCTAGACTCTTTTGATAAATCAATAGCCACTTTAAGTTTGTTTATCAACTCAATATCATGCGTCGAACTGGTGGACCTATCCATTAGCCCGTTGATGGACTGACTCGAGTCTCGACACTGAAGATTCTTGGAGTCACCCTTCGCTCAGACCTTCGTGTCACATCTCATGTGGATGAGATCTTGGCTGCCAGCTCAGGATCGCTTCATGCATTGCGCATCATGAGATCACATGGATTGCCGCCAATGGCCCTGCAAGAGGTGACTCGAGCCACCACGGTGGCTATAGAATAATGTATGCTGCTCCTTCCTGGTGGGGTTTCACTTCTGCAGATGATCGAGCTAGAGTTGAAATATTTCTGAGAAGATGGCGAAGAACGGGGTACCTCAAGGATGATTCTCCCACGGCAGAGGATATGGCCAAACATGCTGATGAACGTCTCTTGGCTGCCGTCATCAGATTGGACCACCACGTTCTTCGAGGGCTATTTCCTCCTGTTGTTAACATCAAATATCATCTACGACCCGTCCACATAACTACACATTGCCTCCGAAAGACGACAGACAGTTTATCTTCAGAGTCCTATATAGAAGCTCTCTTGGTGATATAGGCTAATCTGACATTGCATGATTAAAAACAGTACACTCATTCTAAACTTTTCTATTAGGCTACTAATATGTATCAGATAGCGGTGTGTATACTTGTTTCATACCAATAAACGAATATATTATAATTATAATTAGTCATTATCATAAAATGTTCTATAGACCCAGCAGAGACGACACCTAGATATATATGGGTCTTAAATATCCTTACATGCCACATGTTTTTCTGAATTCGAATCTCTATAATAAATCTAATCCAGATGTTTATAGCCACTTACATGTAAGTCGTCATAAATTTAACCGTTAGTTTATCAAGTATCGAATGCTGCAATCTGCGTGCGAGCCCGCAGGTACACGTGCACTTAAGGTCCTTTGGCCAGATCAGAAAGTATAAAACCTGGCATCAAGACATACTCATAGATCGTTGAGCAGAGTTTTGTTGCTTATACAAAACTGCGGTACCTGCTACGTGCTTACGTTGGCAAGATGTTTACATTTGCGCGGGCATTCCTTCTCTGTGGGCTGTTGGTTACAACACTAACAGCAATAGATCAGAATTCACTGGTAGATGTCAGGTCGGAAGAGGAGGCATATCAAGGAGCGTTCAACGAAGACGATGGTGCAGAAATTGGACAACGGTTGAAACGAGTTACGGAAGGACCGCCAGGTTAGTAGAAATGCAATTATAAGCTGTTCTAATACGAGAACTTATTTAGCATCGTTCCGCAGCAAACTCCGCAATCTGAACGCACGTGTCACCTAATGATCACTCAAGAATTAAACCTAGTATTCGGGTAAAATATTTGTGGTGCTCATCTGTGAGAAAGATCGGCTATTTAAATGCCATGCTTCGTAACCAGATAAATCTCGGATGTTTTCTATAAAATGCGTTGGCCCCCGGACATGGAATGACATACCTCTTACCATACGTAATTTAACTAATATCTCTCTGTTCAAAATAATTAGACTACGGTCTCATCTTATTACCTAGTGCTCATTAAATTTATTAGTCTTAGTTAACTAGTTAAGAATTAATATTATGTTATATCTCATACTTGTGTTTCAGTTGTTCTGCCAAAACTTTGCCTTTGTTACAGGTGGCCCATTAGCGGGACCTAGGTCCTTTAGGGTAGTATTCCTTTTGATCCCCTTGTTGCTTGTCTGTTTTTTTCTCGTTTGTACTTGCTTTTCGTTGTTTGGGTTCAATAAAATTTATGGTTATGGTTATGGTTATCTCACAGATTACTGATTTCTATCGCCCTGGTGTTACTGCAAGAGTCCAGCGTCTACGGGTTATCTCAACGAGTTACATTGGTGACACGCGACCTTGTAATGCAATTGACATTAAATAGCACGCTAGTTGTTGCCACACACGATGCGATAATATTCCGAAGGATTTCCTCCTTCTCTACGCTCTACAATCCTCTCTGGTAGCACCTCTACCTCTTTCTCTGTGTTACGGCGCCATATAAGTTGTTGTTGTTATTATTATTATTACTATTATTATTATTATTATTATTATTATTATTATTATTATTATTATTATTATTATTTTTTTTTAATTTTGTGCCCCGAGGTATACATGATCCCCCGGGGACTTAAATATCAATTTAGAACAATAAAATTCGTCTGGAACGGCACCTAATCGTCGTCAAGGTCCAGTGTGGCAAAAGTACCGCGGAAAGCCACCGCATTGAACCGCTGGATCATTACAGATATGCGCTGAAATAGGTAGGAGGTTTCGCGTGCATCTCCGGATATCGTGCTGAGGTTCTGTCCCAATGATGATATAAAGGCCAAGCCTTCAGAACTCACCGGGCCCATGGTTTCAAAGGCTAGGGGACAAAGTGATAGACGGCTGCGAGCTGGATGTACTTAGCATTTTTCGAGCAGCCGCCATCTCTGCGGCAGCCCCGGCTGTCCGAGAAGTACTCGGTAGGTAAGAGACGGCCAGTGTGTCTGTGACCGTCACATCCCAAACCAGGCTCCGCCCCGCTCGCCAAGGGATGAGAGTGAGACCGTCAGGTCTCTTGCCATCTGTTCTCAGGAGGCCGACCGGTTCCTTGGTGGAGGGGTAGCCGGCTAGAACCAAGCTACGAAAAATAAGATCGTTTAGAGATGCATGTCGTGACGATCGGCCCGGACCCAACCCACATGACAACCCATGGGAGCCCTCTGCGGAAACAAGAGAGCCACAGACACAGCTGTGCGGTTCGCAAAGAGGCACACCGAGGCGTAGGCCAACCGCGACTCTGACCGCCTCATCGTCAAGTCTCAGCCCGCAAGAGGTGATGGGGAGAGCGAATAACCAATCGCCCGAGTGCGGGGCAGAGACCGCCCTAAAGCGTGCTTGATTGTAAGTGTCTGTGAGCGCGGCTTTCAGATCTGAGGTGACTCCGTCAATGAGAGGCTTATCCCAATAGGACTGCTTGTGGGCAAGGCTGCTATCCGGCTGCCGAATTGAGACCGCACCCTGCCATTGGATGAGCATGGCCTCGTAACGTGGGTCGGCAGGGAGTTTGTCACCGAGCATGGTGGACTGGAGCGAAAGGGTGCCCGCAGCTGAAGCCAAAAAGGCTGGAAGTGCAAGCGAGGCAGCCGATCGAATTCCCAGTCCACCAGCTTTGATGGGCAACGAGGCCTGGAGCCACTGACAATCCGACAAGGACAAGTTGAGGACCCTGCTCAAGCCCTCATGCAGGGTGGAGTCGTATCTTTCAAGACCCGGGTGCCCAGCGCACGGGAAGCATCGCAGGATGTGGAGAAGTTTTGTAGAGCTCAGCGAGTATCGCAGAAGAACTAGAGCGTCATGCCTGGCGATATAACTCAATCTATCCAAGGCCCGCGAGAGCTCACTGGTGCGTGCTTCCAAGACGGTACTCAGAGCCCCCACGGCAGAGAGAGGGGCACCCAAAAGTGTGGCCATTTCGGGGTCTGTAAGCGCGAAAAGACTGAGAGAGCTGTGTGTAGCCACGAGGCCGGGATCGTGTGTGACCACCTCACATTTGGAGCGGTTCAGTTGTAAGCCCAGCTCCAAGCATTTGCGCTCTAGCATTGCCACGTCATCAGCGACCATCTGCGCGCATCCGCCCAGGGTGAGGTCGTCCAAGTAACCAAGGGCGAGGGAGGATGACAGCTCCGTCAGAATAGGCTGGAGTGGGAGGCAAAAGAGCAATGGGCCCAAAGGGTCTCCCTGCTGTGGACCGACCTGAGAAAGGAGGCTGAATTCTCCGTATTTCAAATTTGATGCCTCGGAGTAGGCAAGATGGCAGAATGGTGCCATCGTCCGGCCATTATTATTAGTATTATTATTATTATTATTATTATTATTATTATTATTATTATTATTTTTTTATTATTATTATTATTATTATTATTATTATTATTATTATTATTATTATTATTACGTGATTTCAACATTTTCCTCGATTGATATATCTCAATGATGTCGCAGAACACAGAGCCAGTAGGACCAGCTTTCCCATCTCTGGCCGGCCGAAATCTGGGTATGATCCGCCAACTTATGCAAAGTTGTGATCTTGAGCCGAGCTGACTGCTGCAGTGTTGCATTAGCAAGATTTCCAAAGATCAGGCGGTCATCAACAACGCTGTTCGTCCGGCCATTCCAGAAAGAAAGTTCAACCGCTCCACAATGTGATGACAGATCAGCTTATGTGGTTTAAGTTAGGTAATTTCGTCACATTTAGCTCTTTCTTAAGATCTGCGTCTCTCGTAGACTGCATCTGATCGACTGCGGTTCTGGTCATCAAATTCCGCCGACGTCTTCGTATCAACTGCTGAGCTGCAACGGATCATAAGATCTTTTATGGTCTCTGGCTCGAGTGTGCGAAATGGTTTAGCCATCTATTTAGGAGGGCGAGAGCGATCACGTTTTAAAAAATATAAACGAAACTCTGCTACTTAACTCAGCATTTGCCCTGGCAGTTGACATTAAATCGCACGCTAGTTGTTGCTACACACGATGCGATAATATTCCGAAGGACTTCCTCCTTCTCTACGCTCTACAATCCTCTCTGGTAGCATCTCTACCTCTTTCTCTCACCTTAAAACCTTCCTATTCTCTCGGAGTACCTCGCACTGGGAGCGCTTCTGAAAGGCTTATGCTATGAGAAGCGCTTTATAAATGATCAAATACAATACACTACAATACAAATTACATGCCATCACATTATATCATATTTTAAAAATAAATATGCATTATTGCATCATATAATAAGCTCAAAACAAACGTCTAACCGAAGTCTGTGCAGCACATGAAGCAGTTACAGTGATTGCAAATTACTGATGTGGTACTTACCTTTATTTTTAACTTTTTTTACTGCAGCGACTTAAACCAATGGAATAATTTTTCTGTTACACCAACGAGATGTGAGTTGTGGTTGAGGCGTTGACTAGTAAATGGTTTGTTTGAGTATGATTACAATGTGTAATTCGCATTTAGTGTCACTTTATTAAGTTAAGCATAAGCATCAAGGATTCAAGGTCTTAAGCTCGATGCGCTATTGCTTAGGCAACCAATGCAGTTCCTTCTGCATGAAAATCGATTTATTGCAAAATTTAGGTACACCGCCGATCAGCCGAGCCGCGGCATTTGATTGATTGATTGATCGATTATTTATTTGTTTGGCAGCCAAAGCAAGATAAGCAATAACAACTCAAATGTTATGTCCTGTCCTCAGTCATATTCGGAACCAGGTTGACCGCGTCAAGCACAATCTTCCTCATTAAATTTTCGCCACTGAGAGTTCAGTCCATGATTTAATATTATCCATCCACTTCATTGTTGGTCTTCCTCGTGTGCGAGAGCCTGGCATTGTGCCTTGAATTATCTTCTTCTTCAAGCATCCCTCCTTTTTCCTCATGATGTGTTCGTAGCATGCCAACTTCATTTCCTTCAAAGATGAAGATTTCTATCCACACCAGCGGTATCAAGTACCCATTCGTTTGTCCTTGTACTTCGTGCGTCCATGGTACTCGGAGGACAAGTCTCAAACATTTTATCTCAAATGCATTTTCTCATCTACTCCATCTTCTTCAAAGTCCAACTCTCACATCCATACATGACAGCTGGCCTCACTCAAATACATTGGCATAAACATCAATGGTCACTCAGGAGTCCCATAAGGGGCCGAAGGTCCCGCTAGTCAGGGGCCACCTGGAGTAACAGGCAATACATGAAGTAATGAGGCCAACCGAAAGTAATTTTGAAACTGAGTTAACGTTTTAGACTTAATTAAAAACTTAACTACATGTAAATGCGTACTAATTCCAGCGTGTGTGCACATGTACTGAGCCTAGTAATCGAAGAATATCATCTTATTGATATCATATTTTATTTAAACATAATGAATCTTGGTAAGAATACACATCTAACGGCAGCTAAAACCTTAGGAATTTTCTCACGAATAGCACACGGATAGCACACGGATAGCACAGGCTTTTACAGGATCTTAATAAAATAAAATTGGTTTTATATAAGTTTAAGGTTAGTTTGTTTCCTCGGAGGCATTAAAACTGATTGAAGCGGAATACTTAGGCCTGCATAAATGGCGTTGCCTTGGTCAACCCCTGGTACAAATAATGCATGCGTCAGGGTTGTGAGGCCTGAGACGTGAGTGAACCATACATGGGCTTTATCTTCGCCAATAGTGTTGAATATGCTGTAACATTAATTTTGGTAACATTTTAATCAACAACACCTAACATAATAGGGAGACCAGGGCAAGAGAGGTTCTTTATCAGAACACATTTTATATTTTAAATATATAGATTAGATAGATAGATTAAGATAGATAGATAGATAGATAGATAGATAGATAGATAGATAGATAGATAGATAGATAGATAGATAGATAGATAAATAGATAGATAGATAGATAGATAGATAGATAGATAGATAGATAGATAGATAGATAGATAGATAGATAGATAGATAGATAGATAGATAGATAGATAGATAGATAGATAGATAGATAGATAGATAGATAGATAGATAGATAGATAGATAGATAGATAGATTTTTCAAAGGCATGTTGGAAACTCATAAAGCTAACAGAAATGCCTTGAAAATTGACTGTATAATTTTATGATAAGCATTTAGCAAAATACGCCAAAACAACAAAATCATCCAGTTAACGGCACATGGACTTGTATGTATGTATGTATGAGCACTTGTTATAGCGCCCCTTCAAGATTTCTACTCAGAGGCGCTCCCGACTGCAACGCGGACACTGAATCGGAGTTTCACGCCGAAGCGCATGAGCAATTGCGAGTAAAAACTTGCCCAGGGTCCCTACGCGGTGGCTTGAGGTGGATTCGAACCCGCAACCTCTGACTGCAAGGCACCGAACATACCCCTACACCACCGCGCCCCACAATACTTAATATCGTTCTCTTGCTCTGGCTCAATAGGGGCGCATATTTCATGGCACCAGTACTTGCTTGATAAGCATTGAATCCACGTTTCTTCGTGTTGGTCGCTGTTAAGCTCTTTGCACTAAGAACAGTGGAAGCTGGTGTCACTCTCCACTTTATGGCACTCTTCTGTTGCTGGTTCTGTTTCTTCTGCTTGTGGTTCCTCTGCTTTTGTTTCTTCTGCTGCTGGTTCTGCTTGTGATTTTTCTGCCTCTGGTTCTTCCGCTTCTAGGTCTTCTAGAGCCAACAATATCCTGGACCAAACTTTAGACGGTATAGCCACATGGATCAAAGTCTGATCGCCAGTCTTTTTCTACAATTCACATACTATAGTGGAGATTCATGCAAAATGCAGTAATACCAGAACAACTGATCAAACTTGTACAAGGGATACCGTATATAGAAAATCATCAAATGCCATCAAAGTAGGCAAAAGATCACAGAATATTTTTCGCACAATACGGGAGTACGACAAGGATGTATCTAATCCTCATACCTATTTAACCTAACATTTTAAGCAAAAATGTCACTCAGCCTTAACAATACCGAGGCCAAATTAAATAGCGGGCTGGTGAATAACCTCCAAATTGCTCACGACATTGACCTCATCACTAGAAGCAGACCAAAACTACAGGATATTACGACGCAGATTGACGAAACCAGTAGACCAGTGGTTCCTAACGTTTTCCAGTGCAAGACATCCTTACTAAAATCGTCCAGTAAACGGCACATGGACTTAATTTTGTTTTCTTCCAGTGCTTTATCTAATGACGAGCAACGTTCTGCAACTGCATTCAACCACCGTTTTGCGACTATTTCTAAACCACTTAACGTTAAAAATAGTAATAGGCCTATGTCAGCAGTGACATTTTACTCCTTCTGTTTTCCAGCTGCGGCCCCCAGAGCAGGTTCACTGTACCCTTGGGTGTCGCGGCACCCAGAATGGGAAACACTGCAGTTAATCCATTATGTGGCCTGAGGACCCGTTTGCAAAATGGTGTTGGGGAGTTTCTCACTTCCACTTATTCAATGGGTCCCTGGACATGAAAAATCACCGAGGTGCTTCTCGGCCATGACGCCACGAATGGCGCTATGGCCAAATCTAATATGGCCGCCGTCGGCCATATTGGAAAATTCAACTTTATTGTTTCTTACAGTATATCCACGTGTAATACCTCTAATCTGACTGATTTGGGTATGTAGAATTCATTTCTGATATTGTTTTCGTCATTTGGGGTCATCTTTAGCTTCAAAGGTCATGGTCAAGGACATTTTGTTGCATCATCGATGTCGAATTATAACGTGGCCAAATATAGCAGTAGAAACAGGTGTAATATCTCTAATGTTACTGATTTCGGTATGTAGAATTCATTTCTGATATTGTTTTCGTCATTCCGGGGTCATCTTTGGCTTCAAAGGTCAAGGTCATGGACATAGGCTTTGTTAGATCAAGAATTCTTATATAACTTGGTTGAATGTTGCAGTAGAAACAGGTGTAATATCTCTAATGTTACTGATTTCGGTATGTAGAATTCATTTCTGATATTGTTTTCGTCATTCAGAGTCATCTTTACCTTCAAAGGTCAAGGTCAGGGATATGAACTTTGTTAGATCAACGAATTCTTATATAACTTGGTTGAATGTTGCAGTAGAAACAGGTGTAATATCTTTAATGTTACTGATTTCGGTATGTAGAATTCATTTCTGATATTGTTTTCGTCATTCGGGGTCATCTTTAGCCTCAAAGGTCAAGGTCAGGGACATAAACTTTGTTAGATCAACTATTTCTTATATACTTGGTTGAATGTTGCAGTAGAAGCAGGTGTAATATCTCTAATGTTACTGATTTCGGTATGTAGAATTCATTTCTGATATTGTTTTCGTCATTCGGGGTCATCTTTAGCCTCAAAGGTCAAGGTCAGGGACATAAACTTTGTTAGATCAACTATTTCTTATATACTTGGTTGAATGTTGCAGTAGAAGCAGGTGTAATATCTCTAATGTTACTGATTTCGGTATGTAGAATTCATTTCTGATATTGTTTTCGTCATTTGGGGTCATCTTTACCTTCAAAGGTCAAGGTCAGGGACATAATTTTTGTTACATCAACGAAATCTTATATAACTTGGTCGAATGTAGCAGTAGAAACAGGTGTAATATCTTTAATGTTACTGATTTCGGTATGTAGAATTCATTTCTGATATTGTTTTTGTCATTCAGGGTCATCTTTAGCTTCGAAGGTCATGGTAAGACAATGATATATTGATCGTGAAACCTTCTGAGTCCAGATTGTGGATTTTAAAATGCTGAGTAAAGCTAGGGAAGACCGATCGTAAGATATAAAAAAATAGCTGGTATGTATAAGCTTACATATGGGAAAACCCCGTTGGAGTCGTTCGATAAATACGGGGAAAGTTCCCCACTAGTGGCGTTCGATATATATCGGGGAGGACGACCCCGTTGGAGCCGCTCGATAAATACGGAGAGCGACTCTGCTGGTGCCGTTTGATAACATCGGGTAACTGTACTCGCAAATCTTTTATTTGGCTATTTTTTACCTTCAGAGATGGTAGCCAGGCTGCATCAGAGTCTGGCGTCTTTGGACCCTCACTGTCGACCGGGTGAAGTGTCGGAACATGTTCGAAGTGTTGGTTAACAGGCACGCCATGATGGTTTCATCAGCAGCCCTGACAACTTTCGAAGAAGGTTTGACGACGCATGTTGGAGTGCTCCTCGCCAGTTCAGAACTGCCGCCATAAAACGCACGGCTTCCCCGGATAGACATTGGCCACCCAGTCAATGACATCAATTCTAGCATAACAGCATACCTTCTCCTTATATGGACCACTAATATCTGTAGAGTGCAGGGTATACTGGTGAAATCAACGACATAGGCAACCTCGTCCACCTAGGCAACCAAATCAGGCTTACGCTTGCCAACTTTAGTAGGGATAGCCGGCTCGTGGATCACCGAGTGACCCTCTGACTCAATGTTTCAGCATATCAGATGGAGCGCCAAGTTATGCCTATCACACCGGAGACGGTGGGTCCACGCATAAGCTTTGGGAGATGTGAGCTAGGGTGTCTTGAGCATTGCACACAGCGTCGCACCATACTGGACCTGTCCACCGTTACGTGAGCCACAATCCTCATACGGTAACAAGGTTCCCCCTCAACTTGATGGCCTGGATGAAGTCCCCCCACCCCGAAAGGAGGGTGGTCCCATAAAGTGTACCTTTCTGAACAAGTCACTTTCTCCGAATCGTTACAAGTTATAATGCGTATTGCATAATTACAGTCCCGTCAGATATAAATGTAAGGAATGGATTACACTTTGACACAACAATGATCGCTTGTAAGGGTAAATTATAACAAAGTTAAGAAATTTTTTACTTATAACGAAATAATTGCTATATATATATATATATATATATATATGCCATTTCATGTACTCAAGCGCGCATTATGAATAGCTATATAAGTGCATGAATGTCTCGATACTTTCGTTTGGTGTTACTTTCAGATATTGATGAGTGCGCATCCCGAACTTCTGGTTGTGAACAAGTCTGCACTAACACAGTTGGAAGTTATACATGCGGATGTAATCCGGGTTACACTTTGGATCAAAACAGACGATCGTGCAACGGTAAGTTATTTAGAACTACAGGTGCTTCCAAGGCTATAATCCAAAATAGTTTTAGTAACTTATACATGTAAGTCTGATGGTATTATATTTTGCGACAAGTTCTCTTTTAATCCGTCACCAACTATCGAAATAAATATAAATAAGTTAATTAGAAAATAAACTGAACAACTCTATTATACTACTGAATTTTCAAAACATCGTAATGATATTAAGAAAACTTGGCAAACCATTAGAAATATAGTCAAAACTGGTAATAGAGACACATTGATAAAAGATATAAATATTGACGGCTGTCTGTTAAACGATCCTGAACGTATGGCAGTACACTTCAATGTATACTTTACTGGACTGGCACAAGTGTTGTTTGATAAGATTCCTCCCTATGAGAAAATTTTTCGTGTATTTATGCCTCCGCCTACCTTGAACTCCTTCGTCCTCTTACCAACTAATCCACATGAACTAACTATTATAAATAAAACTTTGAAAATCACCCACAGCTCAGGCTTTGACTATATTGATCCTTACATAACATCTCAGGTCATTGATTTGCTAGCTGCTCCACTTGCAGAAGTAATAAACTGTTCTTTGAGAAAAGGTATAGCACACCTTGAAAACAAAATGGCTAGAGTCTTACCGATCTATAAACAAGGTACTAAATCCGAACTATCGAACAACAGACCTATTTCCATACTGCCTTTTTTCTCCAAATTCTATGAAAGAGTATTATACGACCGCCTATTCACTTACCTCAAACAGAAGAACATAATATTGTACCCTCTCCAACATGGATTCCAACCAGCACACTTAACATCTATGTCTCTACTTGACATCCAAGGTAAAATCTCTGCAGCCATTTATAATAATGAATATTCTAAGTATTTTCCTGGACCTAGCAAAGGTTTTTGACACTGTAGAGTGTAGACCATAAGATACTCCTGGCCAAACTTGAACATTATGGAATTAGGGACACGGCGCTGAACTGGTTTACAAGCTACTTAACGTCTCGCCAACAACAAGTTTTGTGTAATAACTCACCATCTAACTTCTTACCTATTTGATTTGGTGTGCTTCAGAGCTCCATACTCAGCCCCCCTTCTTTTTATAATATATATAAATGACCTCACCAACTCACCTACCTTACTACATTACATCTTATTTGCTGATGAGACAAATGTCTTTCTATCCCATGCCTCTTACAACCAACTATTTCAATTAGCTAACGAAGAATTGAAGGCTGCACATGACTGTTTCAAGGTAAATACGTTATCACTTAATCTCTCTAAAACCAATTTTATATTATTTAGATCTAACAAAAAACAAATACCACCAACTACAAAAGACATCTCTATTGATGCCATAAGTATTGATATCCTCAATCGAATCTCTTATTTACTGCCTTCCAATATTCTGACTAATCTATACTATACCCTTATTTATCCTTATCTTACTTATTGTAACATCATAATTATGGACCTCTACTTACACTTCTCACTTGAATAAACTAAACCTAGCACACAAAAAAGCCATACGAATTATAACTAAATCTCCCATTAACTCTCACACACAACCACTATTCCTAGAGCTGAAACTCTTAACCATCACACAAATCAACTTCATACAAACTTGTGAATTTATGTGCAAATATTATAATAAACTCCTACCACCCGCATTCCTATCGTATTTTTCTCCAACCAAATTCACTACTGGTACAAGAAGCAAACAGGATTATCAACTAATTTTTGCAAGAGCAAATACCCGTAAACTATTCATCAAGTATCAGGGCCCACTACTGTGGAACAATTTACCTCAAAGTATCCATGCCTCTACTAATCTCTTATGGTTCAAGCGTATGTTACGAGCACACACACTGGAGCACGTGTCATAGACTTCGTTTAAGTTTGTTTTCATTTTTGTATAATCTGTTACTTAATTATCAATCATCACAAAAGTTGGTGTTCCCATATCTTTTACTTGTCTGAATCTTCTGTCATCTGTAATTTTCTTACTCTAAAGAGGTCCCCTCTCAGCGGGACTTGACCCCTTGATGTGCCTGTTGCTCTCTAATTACTTTACTAACATTATATGCCGCGACTTGCTCTTGTTTGATGAATAACGGTTCACATAGTTTAATTTATGAAATTTTCTTTTTTACTACATATTATGATGAACCGTCTGTCATGACATACGGTACTTGGTATTTTACTGTTATGTCGCTATTATGTACAATGATGGGACCAATAAATTGAATTGAAAACTTGAAAAAATTGAAAAATTGAATCAATGATTAGCTCTGCATGATTAAACGCCTTGAGCGACTGGTTGCACAGAAATCTCATCAAATATAGGAGAAACGTGGACTTGTTGATATGAAACAGGATACATATTACATACCAGAAGACCACTATACCAATATTAGTTAGCAATAATTATTGGCCGATAATCACTAGGAAAACCAAAAAACTCGAACAGCAAAATAGTTACCTATCTGTGAATAAAGTATAATTGTGTGGTGCTCTTTGATATAAGCCTATCTGTTTCAATTTTATATGCAACAGTAAATCAGTCATGTTTTATAGGCCTATTAATTTTTGTCTTCAGATGTAAACGAGTGTGCGACAGGAACATCCGGGTGCGTTCAGATTTGTAACAACAACATTGGAAGTTATTCATGCGGATGTAATCCGGGTTATATTTTGGCACAAAACGGAGAATCTTGCAACGGTAACTTGTGTTTAAAAATACGAGAGAATTAGTATTTGTTGATTAATACAAATACAGCTGAATAAATTCAGACCTACGATTAAGCTTGTTGCCTAGGTACGTAGTCAGGAAACAATTTCGGAGGGAGTTTTTAGGTTTTAAGGAACTTCCATTGGACGTGGTCGTATTTTCTACATTTTTAGTTTTTAATAACAGTGATGCATTTTCTCGGGGGTTTGCACCTATAAAGCCTCTAAATACGCACAAGGTGTTGCCTAATTCAAACAAACAACGAAAATTGTCAAGACTGACCATTAGTTAATCTCTAGCAGGAGCTTATATGATTACAACTGCGTCTTGATACAGTGCTTCATTAGTTTAATACTAATCTCAGTCTCTATATTTAAATCCTGTAAATGTATCAGCCATGCTAACTTTTTTGTTCAGATATAAAGAACAGTACTGTTCTGCAAGGACATCAGGTTGCGCTCAGCTTTGAGAACAATCCTGAAAATAATTAAAAAAATTATCCATTTCAAACTTTGGCGTCTAGAGTGTTATTCTCTTATTATTTATTTTTGTTATTGATACGGAATGCAATAAACGCACTGTACTATCACTTCTAGACGACGATGAATGTAGGCCTACATCCTACATTTCTGATTGCCAGCAACTATGCGTAAATAAGGTCGGTAGCTACACCTGCGAATGCTTGCCAGGATATTCCTTGGAGGATGATGGACTATCATGCACGGGTCAATTGGTGTAAATTCATCAGAAAGAATTTGTTTATTATACTAGAATGCACATTGTTGGTGAATGCATATATTGTTCAAGTATCTTATTTGTAAGATATTTGTAAATATTTATATTGTATATCTTACATTTTTGAATGTTCTCAAGTTAGTAGCACCTAAAACTGGCCTTGGAAACTACAACCCTGACTGCATACCCGAGCATGCACTTTGGACAAAAATAGGCGATCATGTAACGGTCAGTAAGTCTCCCAACAGACGAATACGAAGGCCTGCATAATATTATATGTATGCTTGCACAAAGACACTTGATGCGGCGCCTTTTGGAGCCTCACAAAAGCCCACACCATCGACGCTTAAGGATTTTAAAACAATTTCCACTGATTTCTCCGTATTTTTTAGCATTAATTCCAATGATAATCAAATAGGTCTAATTCTTAGCAATCGCTGGTTTGGAACTTAGAGCTAATGAACACAATTGTCGAGATAAGCTTTAGCCATTTGTATACTTACGGTTACAAAAATTAGACAAATGCGTTAGTTGTTAGAAACTCGATGTTTCACACTCAACTATTCTAGTTCAACTAGTTGAATATGACGGGTGACATTTAGCTTGGGCCTATGAATATTAAGATGCAGAAATTGAACCATATGGTTAGTAGGTGGATGAATGGTTGTCAGTGGAAAACCTGCCCCTTCAGGCCAACCAATTATTCACCCTTCTGATTTGATTAATGAATGACAACGACGCTTTCTCAATCTTAGATGCCAGAGTGTATTGGGAAAGAAGCTCTAGGAAAGAGGTGGTCGCAGGGTTATCATGATCTTCTAAGTTAAGATAAAATCGCCTAGGATCTGGGCTGGCTATTTGGGGTGACAAGGCACTCGAAGACAGAGGAGAACTGTTCACAGAATTGCTCTGTGGGGGCTTCGGAACCGGGTCGGGATATGGATAGTAGTGTGATTGAGCCATGAGTCAATTTTCAGATGAGAATGAGTGCACAAAACGGTAAATCATGCAACGGAAAGTTGTGTACATATCGGGAGATTAGTATTTCTTGATGATTCAAAGTAAGCTGATTTCAGTGCTGTGTTTTTGGTGCTTTGTTGCTTGCATGCAAGCGAACGCACATTATAAAGTACATTCCTTGCTGTATAATTGCATGTCGGTCCTTATGTGTAATGGCTCTAAATACTCAGCCATGTTATTAATTCCATGTTCAGATCAGATGTTAAAGTGTAGTAAAGGAAACTCCGGTTCAGTTCAGCTTTGTAACAATCGCATCGGAAGTAATCCAGGTTACAGTTTGGCACAAAACCGAAATCATGCATCGGCAAGTTTTGCATAAATTTGAAGAATTGTTATTACTTGAATTATATAAATATAGGTGATTCATGGGCGTTACTATAGGTGTCTTGGATCATACGTGTGAATATATAATATTATTGCAGAGAACTTCCCTTTCTGTATAATTGCATGTGAGTCCTTATATATAATGCCTGTAAATGTTGCAGCCATGTTATTTATTTCATGTTGAGATGTTAACGATATCGTACTGCATGCATACGAACACACATGACAGAGTACTTCCTTTGCTGTATGCCTTCATTTAATTCCTTATGTATAATGGCTCTAACTACAGCAGCTATGTTGTAAATTTTTATGTTCAGATGTTAACGAATGTGGTACAGGAACATCCGGTTGCGATCAGCTTTGTAACAATAACGTTGAAAGTTACACTTGTGGCTGCAATCCAGGCTACAGTTTGGCACAAAATGGAAAATCATGTAATGGTAAGTTTTGTACATATCGAGAGATTTAGTATTTCTTGAATAATAAAAAAAAGTTGATTTCAGTTCGGTGTTTTTGCTGGTTTGGTGCTTGCACGCAGGCGAACATACATGTACATGAGAGAGTACTTTCCTTGCTCTATAATTGCATATCAGTGCCTATGCATCATGGCTTTAAATACAGCATGTTACTAATTTGATCTACAAATGTTTACTAGTGTGGTACCGGTACAAGAACATCCGGTTGCGATCAGCTTTGTAACAGTAGCGTCAGAAGTTACGCTGTTGGTTGCAATCCAGGTTACAGAGTGGTAAATCCTGGAAAATCATGTAACGATAAGTATAATAATAATCTTTTCTTTATTGAAGCGCCTGACAAACGCACTGCGCTGTATATTTACATGTTATGCAATTGAAACAATTCACAAGAATACAAATGACAGAAGACATAAATCTTAACTACTAACAGAACAGACAGCCTGCAATACACGACGCTAATAGCAGCCTACAAAGCATGTCCGCCCTACGGGACTCGAACTCGGTACCTCTCGCTCTCCATGCCAGTGTGTTATCCAATGCACTATCGGGTATATATAATTTTATGTATATATATCGAGGGATTCAGTATTTCTGGAATAATGCATAATAAGCCGATTTCCTTGAGGTATTTTAGGTGTCTTGTCGAATGCATGCAAACACACATGATGGGGTATTTCCTTTGTTGTATATTGGCATGCAGTGCCTGTTCAGAGCCTCTAGAGACATCAGCCGTGTTTAAATTTTATGTTCAGATGTTAATGAGTGTGCTGCGGAAACATCCGGTTGCGCCCAGCTTTGCAACAATAGCATCGGAAGTTACACTTGTGGTTGCAATACAGGATACACTTTGGCACAAAACGGAAAATTGTGTAACGGTAGGTTATAAATTATACGTATTAAAAGAATTACGTGTTACTTGAATGATAGAAAGATAGGCCCTAGCTCACTCAGTGCGGCATTTTAAGGGTTTTGGTGCATACATGCGAACGCACGAGATGGAGTACTTGCTTTGTTGTACATTTGGCAGAGATGGGCATATTTCAGAGTAGAAAGTAAATGAGTTGAAGCTGGATAACCAGGCTGTTGTCAGTTGTTTGAAATATGTTTATATTTTGCTAAATCCGGTAAAAACTTTTTGTCTCATTTCATTTGATCATTTTACTGTTTTAGCGATTACGTCTGAAGGTGGTTTGCACAGAATGTTCAAATACATTAATTTTTTAAACAGAAATAAATACACTACAAATTTGCCTGTCGCACTCGTGCTAAAACTACCATTAATTTGTATTGTGTTGCTTCAGAAGACTCTGGCGTCAAGCCTACTACCTGTATTTGGATGCTGAATGCTAATTCGATTATATGTTTTATTACGGTCACTGCCTGTTATTTTTCTTGAACATCTCTATGATTTTGTGTCGCAAATGGCATATAATATCTCCAATAAACCGAATATATTATTGCCGTAAATAGAGCGGCGCTCAAGTATTTAGATAGCGTCACCGATCTTAACTTTCTTTTAAGTTCCATTGACTAATAAAACATAACAAGGCCTTACCGTAGTCATTGCACCAAGTTCCGTGCCCTGTTATCTTCGCTGTCTGACATCAATGCCAGCATAATACAGGGTTCTGTGAAAAATAGACAATTAGGTATTGCTGTAGGTTACTGGCAGGGAATGGTCGCCTACTTACTGAGTGCATTTAGTATTTAGATAGAAATCCTTCAATTTTAAATAAGATCACGTGCCTATCGCAAATGTGATCTCATGATTTATTTAGCGTCCGAAGATATTAAGTTGCGGGAACCAGTTTATTCACAGACGATTTGCAAAATCAAAAATCGAAAGGCATATGAAGTCAGAGTGGATTCTGAAATGAGATGTAAAGCTCAGGAAGGTAGACAACCAGGTGGATGCTCTATAGATAGGGTGCGAATTATAAGAAAAGAAGATGATACCACTTGAGTAGGTTAGTCAAAATAATTTCAGCTGAATTGCATTGCCTTAGACCATGCAAGTGAATCTGAGGAACTGGTATGCTAGTCCTTCCCGCCATCGATGCACCTTGTACAGCAACATATCTAATATCCAATAAACTTGTATGCTATTTAGTCTCATAATTTTATATTTTAGATAATGACGAATGTGCAATGGATATGCATAAGTGTAGCGAAAGCTGTGAAAATACAGTTGGCAGTTACAGATGTGTCTGTGGTCCAGGATTTCACTTAATAAACGAATATCAGTGTGACGGTAAGTGTTCATTTTGGATTATGACAGAGTGGCAATTACTGACTATCTGCTGTCAAACATAACGAGGAAGTGACCTGAATGAACTAGAGATGCTGCGTGCTAGGCTATATGCCATTTTTACGCAACTCATTGCATACAAAGCATGATAGGCTAATTGAATATCGAAGAACACTAACATGCGATACACCAATATAGCCAAATATGTAGAAACAGCGTTAAACATTATGCTTGTTCATCTGTTTGTGTACGTGCGGGTTCGGGCTATTAGAAGATTTTCAATGTGAAGGTTATAAAAGTAACGAGGCTTATTGTGCACACATCCTTTCATGACTTCCTGCTTTCTAAATCAAACTAATAGCCAGTTATAGCTTTTGACGTTTGCGTACGACTTTAGCGTCGGTGCAATAATATAACATGCTGAAAAATGAAACCTTATTGGCATTATTATCAGTTTTTACGTTTCTGCAAAAGTCTTAATGATTCATATCAAGTTAAAACATTTTGAATAGACTACATTGTTCTATTGTTGTATCCTTGTTTGTCGCTGACTGCGATGGTGATTATTTCCATAGATATTGATGAATGCCAAAGAGATTTACACGAATGCAATCAATTATGCGACAACACATTCGGGAACTACAGCTGTTCCTGTCATCCAGGATTTGAATTAATAAGCGAGTCTAAATGCAAAGGTACGTATCAGTAAAAAATTAATTCACATTTCATCGTACTGTATTTGTATAATGTGATAATACTTTTACAATACAATGCAATTGGATTTTCTACTGCCCTCCTTCCAACGCGTTACAGGTCGAGGTCACAATCTATTAGGCTACTGTGCGACACCGAATGATACTTTACACAGTTGGCAGTTTCAAGCATTGGGATAAATGTAGAGCATATTGGCTAAAGATTGGCCAAAAATGTTACCTGCAGAGTCGCTATTTGATATTTTCTTAACATTAATTTCATTGTGATATTTGTGTCAGATATCGATGAATGTGAAAGAGAGTTGCACCAGTGCAGTCAAATGTGTTATAACAACATTGGCAATTACTCATGTACGTGTTATCCAGGATTTGAACAAGTGGACGAGTTTCTGTGTGAAGGTCAGTGTTCTTGTCCAAAAACCATTCAGTGCTTGGTATATTTATTTTATGACTTAAGCAAAATACATAATTATTCGTTACTTCAACATGTGCAGCATATAATGAAAATTATAAGTGCTTTGTTTGAAAGGCATTGGCGTAAAGTTACTTCAAATGTAACAGTTGATTACAACTATGTTCACTCCCTCTCAAGTATCAGCTAAATGGTTTACTGGGTGACTAAAGCTGTTCAATAAGTCAAGCGCTTACGTTGTCTAGGAATTGATCTCTGAATATATTTCAGTTACTTAACCCATGGTAAGTCTAGCAACTAAAATAAGTATAGGTACCCAAGTCATAGTTGTCATATTCTTGTTTGATTTTCGTAAGATCGTTCTTGCACAGGAACAATGCAGCAGCATACAACAAACTAAAAAAATTAATTGGCTCGACTTTCGTGTTCCTTAGAAAAATTATCAGTTTCAAATGTGAACCGTTAACTAATGGGTAAAATTCAGTCTAACCAGCAGTCATTGAATAACCTTGTTTTATATCGTAATCAGTAACTTTCCTTAGCAATTTTTATTTTAAGTTAGTAAAAAAATTTAATGCTTGCTGTCATTCATCTCTAAACTAACTGAGCGCATAGTCCTGTCTCGGATAAATAACTACCTGACTTCAAACTCACTCCTTAACCCACACCAGTCTGGTTTTACCAAGCGACACTCAACCGAAACCCTTCTCACCTCCCTCTACAATAAACTTGTCTCTGCCATCTCTCATCAACAAATCTCCTGTCTCTGCCTTCTTGACATTTCTGCAGCCTTTGACACCATCGACCACAACATATTACTCCAAAGACTGTCTTCCTGGTTCGGTTTTACTGACACTGCTCTCCTCTGGATTCAGTCCTATCTGTCTTCCCGCTCTTTCTCCGTTAAAACATCCGAAACTTCATCCCAAGCATGTCCTCTCACCAGTGGTGTTCCGCAAGGTTCTGTTCTCGGGCCTTTATTGTTCATCCTTTACACTACTCCACTCAGCTCAATCATCAAAGCATCCTCGGTTGACCATGACCTATACGCTGATGACACCCAATTATTCATTTCATTCTCTCCAAGCAGCTTCTCCGACTCCATAGATCATCTTCTCCATGTAGTTACCCAAATCTCTTCCTGGATGACATCAAATCTCCTGTGCCTGAACCCCTCTAAAACTGAATTTATACTTATAGGCCTCCGTGAGCAACTTAAGAAAATCCCAGATCCATCTATTTCCATCAACCTTGACTCTGCACCTACCCACACATTCACTGCAAATTCTCCTGTCCGCAACCTTGGTGTGATTTTTGACCAAAACCTCAGCTTCGCCGATCACATCACCCATCTTTCTCGCTCTTGCTTCATGCATATCCGTGACCTCCGTAGAATCCGCCCTATGCTTGACTTCACAACTGCATCCACAATAGCTACATCGATAGTTCACGCTAAATTAGACTACTGCAATTCTCTTTTCCTAAACATAGATATCACTCAAATAAACCGCCTCCAAGCAATTCAGAATGCCCTAGCCCGTGCTGTCACCAAAACCCCCAAATACCATCACATCACTCCTGTCCTCGAATCACTCCACTGGCTCAAAATTCCTGAACGAATAGAATACAAAATCATTTCACTCACGTACAACACACTTCAAACCTCCCAGCTCTCCTATCTCCGTCAGTTGTTCACGATCCAGCCACTTCGTCCAACCCGCTCCTCCTCCTCCCTAACACTGTTCCGCCCTTCCGTCACTTCATCATTAAAATTTTCCAATCGCTCCATAGCCATAGCTGTTCCACCTCTTTGGAACAAACTTCCGCCAGCACTACGACAAATATCTGACCCATCCTACGAAGTCACCAAAACTCCACCTCTCGCTATCTCTCCACAGGTCTTTCATTCGAAACTGAAAACACTGCTTTTTGACAAATCCTATCCTGAATCCAACACTTCTCCCTGCCTACCTCGCCGTCTGAACACCAAACACCATCCACCTTAGCCGCCTGCCTGTCTGCCTGCCTGACTCTCTGGATTTTGACCCCTGCCTATCGATTTTGATTTATTGAGCGCCTGTGAATAAGCTGGTTCCCGCGACTTCGCTTTTGTGGGCGCTGTAGAAGTTTCGAGTTTACGATTACGATTACGATTACGATTTAAAATGCAAAGACTCCATTTTATGTTAATCGTTGTTTAGATATTGACGAATGTGAACAGAAGATCCACAGATGCAGTCATTTGTGTGAAAACAATATTGGTAGTTACATGTGTTCATGTCGTTCAGGATTTAGGCTGATAAACGACTTGGAATGTGGAGGTGAGTTTTTTTACAAAAAGGTTCTAAATTTCTTGAAGCTTAAGCTTATGCTGAGAATAAACCACGTATTTAACGATTTTATTATAAAAAATATGTTCTGGTTATAGCAAGTCCTAGGATATCTTAACTATAAATTAACTGGTATATTTACCAATTTCAACTGATTTAATATAAATGTCACGACAGATATTGATGAATGTCGAACGGAAGTTCACCAGTGTTGGCAGATATGTGAAAACAACTTAGGAAATTATACATGTTCATGTCGTCAAGGATACGAATTATTAACACAGTTTGAATGTGGAGGTACGTATTACACATATTCATGTAAGTCTTGTTTAAAGCTATTAAACGATTTTCAATGTGTGGGTCATAGAAGTAACGAGGCTTATTGCGCACACATCCGTGCTTGAATTCCTCCTTTCTAAATCAAACTAATGGCTAGTTATAGCTTTTGACGTTGGCGTACGACTTTAGCTTATAGCTTTTGACATTGGCGTACGACTTTAGCTTCTGTACAGTAAGCTTAATATAAAATGCTCAAAATAAAAGCGTATCGGCATAATTATAAGCTTTTACTTTTCTGCACACGTCTCAATGATTCATATCCAGTTCAACATTTTTAATAAATTGTATTGTAGCCTGTTATTAGTCTATTCTCTTGTTTGTCACTGACTGAGATGGTGATTCTTTACACAGATATCGATGAATGCCAAAGAGATTTACATAAATGCAGTCAATTATGCAAGAACACCATCGGAAATTACAGCTGTTCCTGTCATCCAGGATTTGAATTAATAAACGAGTCTAAATGTAAAGGTACGCGTCATTATCTATATATATAATCCAAAGTCTCTTTTTTCTGTCCTTCCGTATGTTTGTCCGTCTGGCTAAAGGCTCCGAAACGGAACGCTTTAGCGATTTGAAAAAATTTACGAAACATTATTACGCCGCGTCTAGGTCAACGCGACTATTTTCAGCTCGCAATTTTATTTAAACGCCGATATATGGCCATTTTAAATTTCCAACTTTTCGACGAGACTATTTCAATACCGGCCACAGTATTGCCATTTGTCCACGTCACGAAGGCTTATATTAATATGCAATCTTACGTCACGCGAATTATCTAGGTCGACGCTCTGATTCGCAACCAATCACGATGACCGTTGATTTCAAATCAGAAGTGGTCACGCCCACGGCTGAATTTATAGGTCATCGGACTTAAAAATTCGCCAATGCAAAACTTTACGGATACGAAATTTTTAACGAACGTTTTCATTTGAATTTCTATAGATCTCAACCCAACTTTATTTCAACTCAAAATTTACTTTAAATTCCGATATTTGGACATTTTAAGTTTCGATGTGGTCATAGTCTGTTTCAATGCCATTGAAATCTAGCTGTGCAGGAGTATATATCGCGTAGAGCTGATATTAAACAATTTCAAGCCAGCGCGTAAATTCGCCAGAGGGATACACGAAAAATGTGCACAGCGTTAAATTCAAATTCACGGGCGCTGACGAAGATGTCGTTAAATTCAAATACACGGGCGCTGAGGAAAACCCGGGCGAACGCCGGGTAAAAACTGCTAGTAAATGTTATTCATAATTATCCTATTATGGGATAATACTTTTACAATACAATACAAGGCAACTGGATGTGATATCTCCCTCCTTCCAACGTCTAGAAGTGCACACGGTAGAACATCGCCGACACTGAGCAATTGTGCGTTAAGGATCAAACCCGTACTCTCTGCGTTATACAGAAGAGCGGACTTTCTATTCGGTTGCCGTGCGACACTGCATTATACGTTGCACAGATGATAATTTCAAACATTAACTTTGCGTTGATAAATGTACAGCATACGATCTAAACAATGTTTAACAATGCTACCTGCAGACAGTGACTATTAGTATTTCCTTAACCGTAATTTCATTGTGAAATTCGTGTCAGACATCGACGAATGTGAAAGAGAGTTACACCAATGCAGTCAAATGTGTGATAACAACATTGGGAACTATACATGTTCGTGTTATCCAGGATTTGAAAAAGTAGACGAGTTTCTGTGTGAAGGTCAGTGTTCTTGTCCAAAAAGCATTCAGTGCTTCGTATATTTATTTTTGAATTAAACAACGCGCACATTCGTTACATGTGCAGCATCTAAATGAAAATTACAGGTCTTTTGTACAAAGTGCATTAACGAAAAGTTACTTTAATTGTTGACTACGACTATAATATTCACTCCACTCGGGTTTATTTGACGACTAAGCTGTTCAGGAGTGCATGCGCTAATCTCGTCTATGAATTGATCTGTGAAAGTGTTTTAATTACTCAACCCACGGTATTTCTAGCACCTAAAATAAGTATAGGTATCCACGTCTAGTTGCCATATAGGCCTACTTGTTTGTGAGGGAATGTGATCTCGTTCACGATTAAACGACTTTATTGAGTCGTTCTTACACAAAAGCGAAAGAACAGAAATGCAACTACCTGACAACAACCTAACAACAACCTGACAACAACCCAGTTGTGGCAACAACCTAAGAGAAATTTGTTGGCTCGGCTTTTGTGTCCCATAGTGAGTTTCAAATGTGAACCGGTAACGAATAGGTAGATGCCAATCTAATCAGAAACCATAGCATAACCTGTTTTTACATACCAATGAGTAATTTGTCTTGCTCTTAAGTTAGCTTTTTTAAGTAGTTGGTTTAAAATTACCAAGACGCCATTTCATGTTAATCGCTGTTTAGATATTGACGAATGTGAACTGAAGATCCACGGATGCAGTCATTTGTGTGCAAACAATTTCGGCAGTTACATGTGTTCATGTCGTTCGGGATTTAGGCTGATCAACGATTTCGAATGTGGAGGTGAGTTTTATTTACAAAAAAGTTCAAATTTCTTGCAACTTAGGCTTATGCTGAAATTAAACCACAAACTTTATGATTTTACTATAAACAAATATGTTCGGATTATAGCAAGTCCTAGGATAATTTAACAATATCTGGTATATTTACTTATTTCGACTGATTTAATTTTAATGTCACGACAGATATTGATGAATGCCAAGCGGAAACTCACCAGTGTTCGCAGATGTGTGAGAACAAGATGGGGAATTACACATGTTCATGTCGTCAAGGATTCGAGTTATTAACAGAGTTTCAATGTGAAGGTACGTGTTACTAATAGAATCGATTGTTTAAGTTTCTTCATATTAGATGTTTCTCACAATATCTGTGAGGTGTATGCAAAGCAGACATCGTTTACACTGGTAAGTCATGAAACGCTTCTTACAACCATAACTTTCAACAGTGTGTTCAATGTTGCTGAAGGAATTTTGTCGATAGAGAACGGTCGTCTGCTATAGTGCTATAGAGCGAGACAGTGAGTGAATAAGTGAGTGAGTGATTGAGTGAGTGAGTGAGTGAGCGTGCGATAGGATTCCCAGCATCGGAAACGGCTGATCTAAGGGATATCGACCCTCGGATTACGGTTTACTGCGAAATTAAAATTATCACATTTGACTTATTTTAACCGTAGGCTATTTGATATCGATGAATCGATTTAAGCTGCGACTTTTGCGCGACCCTAACGTTCTTAGTTTTGAAAGTTATCCTTCTTACAAAATTTGCTGCTTGCTATTATAGATATAGATGAGTGCCGGAGAGATATACAGCAGTGTGATCAAGTTTGTGAAAACATCGTCGGGAATTATAAGTGCTCATGTTATCCAGGATTTGAACTCATGGACGAGTTTCACTGTGAAGGTAGGCATTGGTACCAAGTCCAATTAACTTATATAAAGTAAAGCTTCCAGACCCCTAATAGAGCTCACTGAAGGACATTTTCCGAACTTTGGATTTCTCAATTTCCGAACCATGAGCTGGCAATGGACGAATTCAAGGTCATGGACACTGGGTCAGTACATCGTAGGTCTTGCCGCTTACTTTCCAGTTTACTCTGGTACCATATTATGGTTCTCAATGACAGAGAAAACTGTGCTCAAACAACTTGCTCAGGGTCACTGCATGAAGTCCACGCAGTAGACTCGAACTCACCATCGTTACGGATCTGCAACTAAGGATAGGTTTCTGTTTAACGACGCCATGTCATAAGAATGATGACTAGCATCGCCCTCCTACTTAATCAAACCTTAGGACTGACACCTCTGAAAACACAAATACAGGTTTTAAAATGCGACTGATAATTACGCGTAGCTACATTTATATATATCTCTACGATTCGTTATATTTCTACATTCATGGCTGATTCTATGAGTCATTTTAAAAAGAACTCACATCTAACTGTATGAAATTTATATATCAGATGTCGACGAATGCCAAAGAGAGTTACACCACTGCAGTCAAGTATGCGACAATAAGATCGGAAATTATAAATGTTCGTGTCGTTCAGGATTTAAACCAATGGACGAATTTCAATGTGAAGGTGCATTCAATCTCTACAAAACTGTACATCATTCGACAATCTTCTCACTCAAATTTATTGATACTAGCGCTAGTATTCTGTTTGATTACACTCATAGAGTACGAGCAATTTGCTTATAGTTTTGACACCATTAATAAGGTATCTGAAGACCTAGCTTTAAAATTAACATCATGTTTGTTCCCGGATAGATATCGATGAATGTGAAAGCGAACAACACCAATGCAGTCAAATCTGTAGAAATCACATCGGAAACTATACGTGTTCTTGCAATCCAGGATTTGAATTAATGAACGAGAATCAGTGTGAAGGTGCGTATTTTTCTTGAGCATTTAGTAACATGTTTTAATTTTTAACATTATGTAGCTTCGCTCTAGTCAATTGCTAAATCCTTATTGAGACGGGAACATGGTAGTCAATTATTGTTTAGAACCCTTGGCTGCGTAGGGACCTTGGACAAGTTCTACAGTTCTACACTCAAACTATTTTGCTTAACATCTCATATTCAGATTCACTAGTCTTGAGATTGTCATAAATACAATAATTATTATAATAATGATTTAATTAATAATAATTAATACTGAATGTATTTCAAATATTAGCCATAATATGGGAATCATGAGAGAGAAGAATATATTATATTATTCTCTCTCATGATTCCGGTGCGGTTCCTTGTTAAAGATATTGATGAATGTCAAAGAGAAATGGATCAATGCAGTCACTTATGTGAAAACAACGTCGGGAGCTATTCCTGTTCGTGCCACTCAGGATTTGACCTGATGAATGATTTCCATTGTGAAGGTAGGAGTCATTGCAAAAAAAATTAATATTTATTTTACGTTAAACTGCGTTCATGACAATTTGTTTGTATCTGGACACTTACTATAGCGCCTTTTGCGTAGGCTGCCTCACAAAAGCGCTACTTGTGCCAACCTATATGCGAGATTACATGCCATTAGGAGCAGAAAATGTCATTCGGAACCAAAACAATCTAAAGAACACTGGAAGAGTCACAAGTGGAACCTATACATCGGATCCACGTCCCTAGTCGACAGATGGTATCGTGTTCGGGTCTCTGGACCAAGCTGCGCTGACTGTCTGGACAGACGACGGATGGTAGGTAGTGTTCGCAGCTCACGTTACACTTCCGCTCAGCAGTCCTTCGATCGTTGCTGGGAGATGATTGAAGTCCGGCTATTTTTCGAAACACCGCAAATGCACGTAGAACAGGCATTCGTCGTTTGTCGATCGGTATCAGTAGATCTAAGCATCATCAGTGATTTACGGCAGAGATCACTCCAAAGGTATCTGTCGCTTCTCCACCGAGACGAAAATTACCCGCTTGGAGACGCGTACACTGTCTTTAAATTTAACTTGCGATTAGTGAATACTTTTAGTGAAGGCGCAAGTTATAGGATTTTGGTTTCAAACTGTAATGCATCGTCTTCTTAAATGTATTGCGTTTATTCTTTTTCAAACTAATCAAATCAATCAAATCATTTTTATTGATCCATCCATCCATAGTCCAGAACAGTTACAGATGATATGATTTAAACTAATATCGTGTTGGTTAAATATTCAGATATCGACGAATGCGAAAGAGAGTTACATCAATGCAATCAAATATGTGAAAATCACATCAGCAGTTATACGTGTTCGTGTCGTACTGGATTCGAATTGAAGAACGAATTTCAATGCGAAGGTGCGTGCTCTTGTCGCTAATATTAATTCTTACATGCATCACTTATTGATTCCGCCTTTTTACATTTGTAAGTAATAATAATGATATTGAAACAAACATCAATTCTAAGCGTCGTTATTGATTCTAGCATTAAATTATAAAGAGCAATACACTGCTACGACCAGATATTATGCAGGAAACACCATTGTATGAAGATGCCACACAGTAGGTCGCACCTTTGAGTCGCACCTTTGATACGGTATCTGAACTGATGAAGTCATTGTTATTTCTTGGACACATGAAGTTCTACTATTTCCTCTGAATAATGTCTCATGTACAAAGTTATTAGATTTTGCATAATTATACAACGTGGATTAGTTTTAGCTACGAGCAATCACTCGAGGAAACGAATCAAACTGCATAGGCTATTATGATCTACTGTTCGTCAAATAATATCACGTTCTTTAAAGGCAGCAAAATTCAAGCACATTGCCAGAATGTAAACAAATACTGTACTGAGCTTCAATTCAATTTAAATATCGTAGGCTAATAATAAAATATAATTTATGTTTGTGATTACAGATGTGAACGAATGTGAAACTGGTCAGCACAACTGTAGCCAGATGTGCGAGAACTCTGACGGAAGCTACACCTGTTTCTGTAGAACAGGATTTCTGTTGAAGAATGAATATGACTGTGAAGGTAAGGACTTTGTGTTGGAATTGCAAGTTGCAAATGACGCACCATGTTATATCTGTAGGCGGTTTGCTGATCTGAAGGATATATATAGTGTTACTCGACTTTAACATTGCTTATTACTATCTCACATCTGATGGATTACAGATACATACCTCGGGTATAAAAATAATAATAAATTCTGAATGCATTTCAAGTATTCATTATATAAGCTTATTCTTTCATCACTTGACTCTCATGTGGTTTCATGTTAAAGATATTGATGAATGTGAAAGAGAAATGGACCAATGCAGTCACTTATGCGAAAACAACGTCGGCAGCTATTCCTGTTCGTGTCACTCAGGATTTGAACTGATGAACGATTCCCACTGTGAAGGTAAGAGTCATTGCTAGAAATTTTGTGCACAAAAACTGCATCTCAAAATACATATATTTTACGTTGGGTCGTGATAATTTGTATGTAAAGGATACTTGCTGCAGCGCCTTTTATATACCTCACAAACCCGCTGCTTATGCTTCGTCACTCTATGTGATGTTGAATACCATTAAGAGGATAAATGTCATTAAGGGCAAAAGAATGCACAGAAAACTAGAAGAGTCACACGTGCTGCGCCCAGGTCCACATGTAAAGCCCAGACATCGGATTCCCGTCCGCAGTTGACAACATAATAAAAGTTAAGTAATGCATTCAATGCATTAAATGCATTAAAATCCTGAATGACACGAACAGGAAGAGCTGCCGATGTTGTTTTCGAATAACTGCATTGGTCCATTTAATGGGCCATGTTCATAGTCTCTCGATAAAGCTGCTCCGATTGGACGGAGAGACGATAGGTGGTAGTGTTCGCTGCACACTGTACACTCCCACCCAGCAGAACCTCGTTTATGTTCCACGAACCACCGCATATGCATGTAGAACAGACATTCGTTGTTTGTCAGTCGGAAGATCGAAGCACCACCAGTGACTTAAGGCCAAGGTCACTCCAAAGACCCATGTCGCTTATCCACCGAGACAAATTTTACCCGGTTGGAGATGTGTACACTGTCTTTAAGTTTAACTTGCAACTAGTCTATAAGTTTCAGAGTGAATGCGCAATGTTATAGGATTTTGACTTCAAACCGTAATGCAAGATCTATAATGCAATAGGCCTACTGAACGTTTATTCTATTTCAAACTAATATCGTGTTGGTTAAATATTTAGACATCGATGAGTGCGAAAGAAAGTTACACCAATGCAATCAAATATGTGAAAATCACATCAGCAATTATACATGTTCGTGTCGTATTGGATTTGAATTGAAGAACGAATTTCAATGTAAAGGTGCGTGCTGTGGTCGCTCAAACATTTGCTATACATTACATAACTTACATATTTCACCTGTTTACGTTTGTGTATTTGTGAGTAATCTGTATATTGAAACGAACATTAAACTAAATTTAAGAGCTATTTATTGATGCTAAGAGCTATTTATTGATTGTAGCACATTATAAAACGCAATACACTGCTACGACGAGATATGGTCCAGCACCATTTAATAAGCTGGTCACCCTGACGTGGCCTTTGTGGGTGCTGAGTAATTTTGGAAGATTTACATTACATTACATAATTATGCAGTGAACATCATCCTATAATAATGCTACACAGTAACTGTAGGCAATACTTTTGATTCGGAATCTGAACTGATGAAGTCATTATTGTTTCTTTTGTCGAATGATCTTGTACTGCTTCCTCGTCTTATGTACGAAATAAATAAGTTTTAAAAATAATTTTTTACAACGTAGATTAGTTTTAGCTGAGAGCAATCAATGGCTCGAGTAAACGAAGCAAACTGCTTATAAGCTTCGCTGTGGTCTATACTATATGCTATAAGCTACTGCTTGGCAACTAATATCGTATTCTGTAAAGGCAACAAAATTCAAGCACAGTGCCTGAATGTAGACAAAATAATGTATCGATTTTCAATTCAATTTATTAAACACTGTATGCTAATAATAAAATGTAATTTATGTTTGTGATAACAGATGTTAACGAATGTGAAACTGGTCAACACAACTGTAGCCAGATTTGCGAGAACTCTGACGGAAGCTACGCCTGTTTCTGTCGAAAAGGATTCCTGTTGAAGAGCGAATATGACTGTGAAGGTAAGGGCTTTTGTTGGAACTCCAGGACTGTGTCTTATGCAAATTACAAGTTGCAAATGACGCACCATGTGATATCTATAATAGGACGTTTGCTGAACTGAATGACGTAATGTTAACCGACCAACAGTCTTGTTTTTAAAGTTAGAGAAGTCATCGTAATCTGCAGTTTTTTATTGCATGTGTTCATCAGATGTTGAAGAATGTGAAAGTGGTGAACACAACTGCAGTCAAATCTGTATTAACTCTGATGGAAGCTACACGTGTTCTTGTCAGTCGGGGTTCGTTTTAACAGACTATTACTACTGCGAAGGTAAGAAATTTATCTATATGATCTATTAGAAGATTCAGTTGAGTGGGTTTCTATTTTTAAAGTAGGAGCCACAGAAACTGTATAGCTTATATCTGTAGGACTATTTGTCAGAAATTGATATTATTTTTATGTGTGAACGAAAACACATCGCAGCTAAGTATGCAAAAGTAACACAATAATTGATATGTACTGTGATTTAGCATTTTAAATATGTTCAGATTTCTTATATAGGTCCATACCGTCTATTATTGAAAGATACATTCCGAAAAGTTAGGAATTCAAAGAAAAGAAGTTTAGTATGTATGGTACCTTATTTTCGTTTTAGTAGATATTGACGAATGCAGTTTCGATCTACACAACTGTTCCCACGCGTGTGAAAATAACCATGGCAATTACAGCTGCTATTGTCCTCCTGGATTTGAGCTATTGGACGAATTAAATTGTGCAGGTATTATACTTCGGCTGTAGGTTTAAGTCCATTAATTCATAAAACTGGCTTAAGTGGCACGTGCTTTGTAACTTCATATGTATATGGAAGCGAGATTTAACTATAGCCTATGTCAACTTGGTTTTGCTCATTATTAGAGGACTCAGGGATAAATGATTATGTAAATCAGAGGCGTAACGAAGGAAGGGCAGAGGCGGCGAGTCGCCCCAGGAGGCATATGTGCTAAGAAATATTTTTCTTCAGATCAAAAATCTGTCCAAGGATGCTTATTTACAACAGTTCTAGTCTTGTGTCGTCCGTAACTCGAAATGCGTTTACACAAATTGCCATATCAGTCGCTTTCAACATCCGAGGATGTTGGGACACATCTATCACAATGAAAGCCCACAGAAAACACCTCATGATTACACACATCGCATACCCAGCCACTGCGTGACAAACATTGCAGCCAGTCGTGCAGCCAGTCGGGTACACTGTACTTTGAGTAGTCAGCTTAGCAAGCAACGCAAAATATTCAGATATATTCTTCTTGAACGCCAACGATTTACCACGATGTGATGTTCCAGATGATGCAGCACTTGACTAGTCCTCAATCTTCATGCCCACTTCATTGATCTGTCATGCTTTTCCCGCAGTATCTACCTTCTTCCCTCTTCATTATTTTCTCCTCACCGCCTTAACCACGATTTTTTTGGAGCATCTCAATCAAGCTAGCATCCAGCTTCCTCGCAACTGTTGAGGGGTGGAGTCTACACCGTCGGGTAGACGTGCAAAGACAATTTCTTGGTTGCATGGGAACAGTCCCATGGTACGAAATGTAAACTCCAAGTTGTCTGGTTCCCCGTGTTACCGTGTAGTCTGGTTCCAAAGCCAAAAAGTGCTATTCCAAGGTTACCTCGGGGTGGCAATGTTTCCCCGTTTGACGGTACGAATTGTTGCGATAAATAGAAGTAGTGGTCTATCAAATTGAATTATTCCCGCTTGCAGTTTAATTAATTTAGAATAATGAGTACAATTTGTAAGAAAATAGTTACATTTAACGGTTAGGTTCAGGTTTAATTCAATGTCATGTGTACTGAGTAAACTGATGTTATGATAAAGCAGTAGCCGAAAGGTCGAGACCACAAAGCTTCGCCAAATTTCAGGTCTTCACCACCTCACTGGATATTAAGTCTACAGTTAGCCTGCAGTTAGCCTATACTCAGCTTAAAGTTATCGTACAGTTATCGTAGTAGCTAGCCTGCAGTTAACCTACAGTTAGCTTGTGCCTGTCTTGATTTTTAGAAATAGACGTCGGATGGTCGTTTACAGCAATGACGATAAAGAATCCGCTTGTGATTGGTTTCATTGGGCTAGTGGCAGCTGTAGTTCTAACAGTTGTCGTGTGTGTGGTATTAAGTAGACAGAACTACAGGAGCTACAGCCTGAATGCTGGTAATAATTCAACATACAATAAGACTACGTATAACCATTCTAATAGCTACCTACGCCTATGAAATATTATTTATGTGTATGGCCATTTGTATAACGCTTTTTCTGATCCACAAAAAGACGCTAACGAACCTCACTGGGATATAATATATAATTTATCCAAGCGATATTTTTGTTTTCGACGTGTTTTATGGCAAAAGAACCATGGCGTTAAATTTCACAAGATTAATAGTGTGCTCGCTATCTGATAGCCTCATTATCAAAAAGGTAAACGCCTGTTTGAGTAGCATTTTAAACGCCATCTTTTAAGCAGCTTTTCTATGTAGGCCTATGTACATATTGTATTGTATTGTATTGTATGTGTTAATTTATATAGCGCCGCTCACAGCAGTGGCCATTCAGTAGCGCTTCCAGTGTGAGAACCCATAAGAGAAGAAGGTTTTGAGGAGGGAGAAGGCTGTAGGAAGAGACCCAGAAAGAATAGTAACACGTAGAGAGGAAGGAAGGGCATTCCATAGGGAGGGCCCAATAGTGGCAAAAGATCTAGTTTTATAGGCTATGAGCACTGAGCATGCGTATTCTATAGTATGTGTAATCTTTGTAGATGTTATCTGCAGCGTATCTATTAAGAACTTATATGTCGCATTAAATTGCAGGTGAAGAAACGCAATATGCGAATCCCGGCTACGGCAGCGATGAGAACGCCCCAACGGATATGTTTGAAGTGACAATGAAACTCAAAGACCAACCAATTATTGTCTCATACAAAGTGTCCGACTCCACGATGTCAACGCCTTTCTCTGGTCCAACGACAACATAAACTTTCCTGGGCGACAGACCAGAGGACCTAGAATCAAGCGTTACCGTTTCTTAAATATACCGAGTCTAAAGAAGTCTAAGCTCATAGTCTTTATATAATGCATAAGAAGTTATTCCAGTGATTAGTATGGAGAGTAATAAGGCGTTTATGAGAGTAATAAGGCGTTTACAGTCTTCAAAATTAGTGTGAATGACTATAACATAATGATTAGTTGAATCTATATGCGATAGATTGTTACAGGTTTCTTCATAAGAACTATCAATTTATATTTTATGTTATTATACGCTTGCATTTTTATAAGATGGTAAACAGAGGGAATTAGTAGGTAATTTGCCATTGGAACACGTAATACACCATGTATAATTACATCCTTAAAAGTAACTGTTAGCATTGAGTGATCGTAACTGTTGTAATCGTAACCGAGTAATAATTATAATCGTAATATATATAATGATGAAATCGTGAAACCTTATAATCGTAATCGTAAGCAATTGTTAAACATTCTAATGAGATTTATTTATTTTTAAAAATTAATGGTCTAACCAAGTTTAACTGTAACTACCTTCTTAAAACCACAATAGGTAATATTAAACACAATTTACTAGAATAAATTGTTTAATATAAAAAGTAAGTAAGTAAGTTAGAATATTCTTTATTAAATTTTGACAGCCAGCAAACGCAGAGTAGCTTAGATTTAAAAAAAACAAATAATAGAACATAATCATATGCAAAGTCATATAACATTCTCATAATAATAATATTATGTGCAACGATTTATGTTTGCTATGAATGTTTTGCGCAGCAGCAAATTAATATTAGGCTAATAACAGCGCTTCACCCGTTGTGATGAAAGACATATTATGCCGACAAGCTATTGCAGTTTATTTGTTGTTTATTATCTCACTGTTGCACAATTTCAATGTGTAATTCTTAACTCCGTAACAAGTCATAATCGGATTTCAGTTGTATTATATGATATTGGCTTCCATGTGATTTCTTTAATTGGGGCTCATACTTAGCAAAACATTGAAGTCTGGCCAGCCACAATAATAAAATTCAGTTCTTATTCTTCACCTCATCACCTTTTAGCAAGGTCACCTGGTTGCACTTCCTTAGTCTTGTCTAAAACTAGAACTATTATAGATGAGTGAACTTATTAGTTCCTGGACCTAGATTTTGGCGCTGTCGCTGTCTCTGTCCTTGTTCACTAGACACCAGCACGATGAAAGTTACCAATTATAAATATAGTTGCATTGCCTTCCAAGTTTTCTCGTCCTCGACAAAACCTGCCAGAGCTGTTTCCTCTCTTCGTTCTCGCCGCCATTCGACTCGGACCTCCACTAATCATCCATTTTTCAACAATCTTTGATACGATGCAGCGCTGGGGATTAAGCTGGTGCCTGCTCCTAGGTTCAGAGTAGCGATTTAGACATTTGAAATTTACGGTTACGATAATTATTGAAATAATGCAATATTTTGCTAATGAATGGTACAATTTAGCTGTATTCACTATAGCTACACTGACAATCTAGTGCATGTCTAATTGTCTATAAATATACAAGGCATCTAGATTTTATTTCTCTTGCACTTCTATAATATGGATAAAACTTGAATGTCTCATGTAAAGTATTGGAATAATCAGTGGCGACCTAGACCTGGTTTTGTGTTGTTAGGTCGGGAAAGCCTCTGAGGAGTTTCTCTTGAAGAGGCGGTCTGCTTATTATACGATAGCAAAGACCAAATGGCGTCAGAGCGCAAAGAAGAGGATGGCATGAAACGGGAAAGATGCGTATTATACAGCTTATCTGCCTGAGAAACTAACTCCCTCTAACTTGTCATCAAGAGTTGACATAGGCTCCAGTAGTCAGTGCTGACTAAGCATAGGACTTCACGAACCAAACGACCACGTCACCCATTCAGTGGGCGACAAAACTCGTTGGCTGTTGGTCCACAAACGTTGCTGACCTAACTATGTTGATATCATGCAGAGATGCTGAGCTGTATTCATGTAAATTGTTGGACATGAGCACAGTTTGAGTCAAGATCAGCCCGAGGCAGGCCGTGCAATGGAGACCCAGTGCCATGTGTAACTACTACTGGAAGAAATTATCGAGTCGCAGTTGCATAGGTTAATGTGTGTCATTTTGAGAGTGTGTGTTTATAGACCTGTTGATAAAAACAGAGACAGACCAACAAATAGCCAGTCAAACACGCACAAACGCAGAAAGACACAACAGGGATTCAACGACTGATACAGATACGGGAAGCTAGTAGGCTTTAAATAATGGTTAAGTTATCGGTGGTAGGTTCAAAACGTAATGATATCCTATGCCACCAGTAGGTGTGTAGGCCGATAGGCCTACACACGTACTGGTGCGTAGGCCTATATAAAAAATTATATGTATGTATGTATCTACGTATATATTATATATATATATGTATATATATATATATAGGTATGTGTGTATATATGTATGTATGAAGATACCTAATATAGCGCCTTTTAAGTACAGAACAAAAGCGATGACAACTATGCAAGTAGATAATTATACTTGAAGTATAACGTGATAGACAACCGACGAAAGAACAGCGTTAGCAAAATAGGATTTGCAGGTTAAAGATTTAGTTTATTATACAAAACAGCAGCCTAAGACCACTTGTGACTGCTCAAAAAATTAGTATATGGTAACAATTGGTTAAAACGTTTGTGCAGTTTGTTTACTGGAACTAATTACGATTATTTGAGTCATGCACTTAATTATAATGTTTGCTTACTTGGTTTGTTTCTGCCTGTCATTTGACCCATCGTTCAATTCCTGTAGCCTAAATGTCGTTTGAGTCAGCACATAATGTAGAATGCGGTAATGAAAACTATGCAAGCCTAGGTTTGTGCAGCAACACTTTACGCCAATGGATTGTACGTGTTGAATCCGGATTGTGGCAGTCACTCAGAGGAGGAAAAACTATAGGAGGACGAAGAAGAGGAGGAGGAGGAGGAGGAGGAGGAGGAGGAGGAGGAGGAGGAGGAGGAAGAAGAGAAGAAGAAGAAGAAGAAGAAGAAGAAAGAAGAAGAAGAAGAAGAAGAAGAAGAAGAAGAAGAAGAAGAAGAAGAAGAAGAAGAAGAAGAAGAAGAAGAAGAAGAAAGAAGAAGAAGAAGAAGAAGAAGAAGAAGAAGAAGAAGAAGAAGAAGAAGAAGAAGAAGAAGAAGAAGAAGAAGAAGAAGAAGAAGAAGAAGAAGAAGAAGAAGAAGAAGAAGAAGAAGAAGAAGAAGAAGAAGAAGAAGAAGAAGAAGAAGAAGAAGAAGAAGAAGAAGAAGAAGAAGAAGAAGAAGAAGAAAGAAGAAGAAGAAGAAGAAGAAGAAGAAGAAGAAGAAGAAGAAGAAGAAGAAGAAGAAGAAGAAGAAGAAGAAGAAGAAAAAAAAGAAAAAGAAGAAAAAGAAAAAGAAGAGGAGGACAAAGATGAGGAGGAAGAGGAGGAGGAGGAGGAGAAAGAGGAGAAAGAGGAGAAAGAGGAGAAAGAGGAGAAAGAGGAGAAAGAGGAGAAAGAGGAGGAGGAGGAGGAGGAGGAAGAAGAAGAAATTGGAAGAAGAGGACGAAGGGTTTTTATCAATCAATCAATCCTTTTATTGTTTCCAGAGAATAGTTTACTAAAAGTTGTGATCCAGAATAATCATTAATTACCGAGCATAAGTTTGGAAATTTAAAACAGACAGATCACATGAGTTGAACAAGGAGATGTGTCACAAACGGTGATATTTATGTAAAATGATTCATCTCGGCCTAGCAGGGTCCGTAAACAGGCACCTAAATCAACGGTCAGGGGTTGACGGATATCACCCTGCACAAGTCCAATTATGCAGGTCGAAAGAAGAAATGAGCCCAAAGCAGAGGTTAAACGAATACGCATTTCGAACCACGCAATTAATTTATATTGAAAATTTATGTGACGTACTCTACAGGGAGAATTTCGATACACGCATACACACTCCCGTTGTGTGACCCTCTATTACTGTCGTCTCTGCTGCTTTTAATATCTTCTTATGCTGGTACTTAGCCATTTACTGATACAAATCAATGCAAAAGTAAACGTACTCAAACTGTGAACGTAAACATTCGTGCTACCACTGCTGAATTGCCTAAATACCAGGCCTACTTTATAACTGATTTGAGTTGATATTTGTATGTGTCATTGATGATTTCTTTGAATCGGTAAACTGTCAGAGTGTGGATTTCGAAATCAAAGCCATTTCAGTAAAGCACTGAATTTCAAGCATGATATTGTTACTACTAAAGGTTACGCTATTGTTCTGCGTAGTGTCGCTTCCGGTTGGCTGTTCAAGGTAAAGTACTTTCTTGTTGAGAATATCTTATGCATGCAAGATAGTAAATTATAGTTTAAGCTTTGGAAACATTTATAGTTTATTATTTTGACCGTGGCAACACTATACTATGGTAGGCAGAGTGTTTGACCCTGTCGCTCCTGATTATATTACTGACCTACTGAGTAGAGTTACTGTAGAGCGAGCAGATTTTAAAATTTATTTATTGCAAGTGTAACGATTAATATATTATGCATTAAGAACTATCAATTTACAGTCCTTCAAATCGTAGGCCTATCTCTTGTTTTAATCCTAATTTCTCCATTTCAAAATTAAATTATGAGGACCCAACAAAGATATCAGATTTCTTTAGAATTCACATCACAAACGTGTATTCTTAAATGTAATCAGGCGTAGTCTATAGGTTTCACGAAGCGGTTGTGATAGTATAAGAGTCACAGGTTATGTTATATTAACCCTGTGCCGTTCTTGGGGTGCATTTGCACCCCTAGTCACACTTTGTTCCTTTGTTTCACCCAGAAGGACTCATGATATGACGCCGACATTTTATGACTTTTCCTTATTTATGAGGATGCACTTAACCCTATTTGCCCATAATTGTACCCCTCAACATTTCTGATAATTTTGAGGTTAATACATTGCGGTCCTCGGGGTGCAAATGCACCCCATGTGTTATATTGCGGCATTTATAAGTCAATTATCTAACTTGGCATTTTTATATCTATGGACTCCTTTCTTAGATTACATATTCTTTGTTGCCAGACAGGAAGTGCGTATATTTATAAGAGATAACAACAATGGCGACTAGAAAAAAGATAATATTCGATTTTTTACCGCAGAACAGGCAAGGAAGCTTATATTAGAACCTTTCGACAGTACATGAAATCAAAACCTGCAAAGTACGGGATTAAATTATGGGCACTTTGTAACTCGAGTACAAGCTTTGCGTTGAACATGCAAGTGTACACTGGTAAACGAGCTGGTGAACCACCGGAAAAGAATCAAGGAGAGCGTGTAGTCCGGGACTTGATTGAAGTCATCAAAGGGTCTGGAAGGAATGTGACAATGGATAATTTCTTCACTTCAGTGCCACTTGCAAGACATCTGCTGTCCAAGAAGCTAAGTCTAGTTGGAACTCTGAGAAAGAATAAGAGTGACATTCCAGTGGAGTTTTTACTAAATCGCAACAGGGTTGTCAATTACACTCTATATGGCCATCAGGAAAATCTGACTCTAGTTTCGTATGTCTCCAAGAAAGGCAAGAGTGTCATCCTGCTAAGCAGCATGCATACAGATGCTCAGATATCCAACCGTGAAGATAAGAAGCCGGAGATCATACTCGATTACAATCGTTCAAAGGGGTGTGTGGACACCTTGGATCAAATGGTTGAAACTGACTCCACTAAGCGAAAGTCTCGCAGGTGGCCAATGGTGTTGTTTTACAATATCCTGGATGTCTCTGCAGTCAACGCCTTCATTATCTGGAGTCATGTGAATCCCAGTGGAATGCAAGGAAAACACATCGTCGAAGACTTTTCCTGAAACAGCTTGGAGAAGATTTGGTCTATAAACATCTAATATCCAGACTGAGTATTCCTGGATTGTCACTCATGCTCAAAACCACAATTCATGAATGCATTGAACAACATCATGAATCACAAGGCGATGCTCGAGATGATGCGACACAAAACAACTATGAAGAGCAGAACAATGGCCATGGCGGTGCAGACAATGCTGTGAGTGTGAGAAAGAGAAAGCAGGGTCGTTGCATTCTGTGTGACCGCAGTAAAGACAAGAAATCGCGTACTACGTGTCATAGGTGTGGTTCATTTGCTTGCGCAGACCATATAGTCGCACTTTGCACAGGCTGTGCATGAGTGTACAAAGTAGATAAGGAAAACTTATTGGATATTTTGCAATATTGCTTTTTCATCTGTAGGCCTTACACTAATCAGTGTTACAATTGTGTTGTACAGAAAACTTTCAAATAGTTGTGCTGTAAAAGTGTACATTTTTCGACATGTTGCTTAGACGCCATGTCATGACGTCATATGACGTAATAAATTGTCTTAGAATTTACTTGAATACAACTACTTTGTCTGTGCTCCAATTATTTATAGTAATATATATGATTCGATTGATTCAAATACATCGAGAATACATTGGGGTGCATTTGCACCCCCGAGACCTTGAGTGTAGGCCAAGGTAGCGAAACCTTCTGAGGGTTAATATAACTCAGCAAAAATCTGTATATTTATTTGTCTAAATTCAGAGCTTGAAACGACGACATAGGTTTATAACTGCCATCTTCTGAGCGGTAGAAAGAATGCAAGTAGAGAGAAAGGTTAAAAAGAAAGCTAGGACAAAGGCTTCTAGCCTTTTTTAAACTTAGAATCCACTTGTCAAGTATAAATCATTTTATTCGGTGACCAACCAAGAACAGTAGCACTCAATAAAAAAAGTAGAGCCAACAAGGGCCCTGAAAGGGTCTTACGGCCCCCGCTAAGTAGGGTCTCTAAGGTACCCTACTTAGCGGGTGGAAAATGAGGAAAACCAATATACTCAACTAGGTCACTGTGCCGAATAAGGCCCACCTAAGGAACTTTGTCAAAAAACGGCTACTGGTATGGAATTGTAACTATAGAAAATAGTCATATGATGAGTGTATGGAAGTAGTTACATAGTGGATTAATTATTTTCATGAAATAAAATTCCACATAGTAGGAAATATTTTTTTTAAGAAGGCATCATGTGGGCCTTATTACCGAGCACCGCGTGTAATAAGGCCCAACTTAAAAAGTGTCTTTTGTCGTCGTTTAAATGTCCGCTTTACAGTGTCAAACATGAAATTGACACTGTTTCTTGTGAGATGGACAGCTATTGATTGATTATAGCCGTCTGGAATAAAATAAATGTGATGAAAATGTGTAGTCATTAATTCAGGCTTTTTCCTGAAATTATTTTATTATTTTATTATTCGTCAC
The DNA here is from genome assembly GCA_020284085.1 of Aporrectodea caliginosa. Lineage (NCBI taxonomy): Eukaryota > Metazoa > Annelida > Clitellata > Crassiclitellata > Lumbricidae > Aporrectodea > Aporrectodea caliginosa. Next base: position 481,166 of record JACEVL010000025.1, read on the forward strand.
AATATGGGCAAACGAATGTTTCTGCTTCTACTACTGAATCTAAACCAATACATTGATCATGTAACCACTGTCCGCACTGTCCATATTTCGTCATGCTCAACTGTGTATACTGTCTGCACACAATGCATAGGGCCTTATTACCCACAGAAAGGTGGGCCTTGTTACCCTCACCAGCACGCCATGAACACTTCGACCAATATCCGGGTAATTCTAAAGTGCATAATTAAGTTTTTCAGTCTACATAGTCTTGCCAATATTCGCTGTTTACATATATTATCATAGCAACATGCATGCAATACGCAGACTGAGGATTAATTACGATATCAACACAACCGAAAATAAGAAAATTGCAAAATAAATTATCGCAAAAATCTTGCCATATTTTTAATTCAAAGATGTCGCCGAAAAGAAAACCCGTGATTAACTACAGTAGTTCACAGATGAAGGCCCGTCAACAATATAAACTTCTGGCCACATCTCGTGATTAGATTCGGAGATATTTGAATTTTAAGTAATCGTAATCGTAATCGTAATCGTAATCGTAAACTCGGAACTTCTACAGCGCTCACAAAAGCGAAGTCGCGGGAACCAGCTTATTCACAGGCTCTCAATAAAATCAAAATCGATAGGCAGGGGGTCAAAATCCAGAGAGTCAGGCAGGCAGACAGACAGGCGGCTAAGGTGGATGGTGTTTGGTGTTGAGACGGCGAGGTAGGCAGGGAGAAGTGTTGGATTCAGGATAGGATTTGTCAAAAGCAGTGTTTTCAGTTTCGAGTGAAAGACCTGTGGAGAGATAGCGAGAGGTGGAGTTTTGGTGACTTCGTAGGATGGGTCAGATATTTGTCGTAGTGCTGGCGGAAGTTTGTTCCAAAGAGGTGGAACAGCTATAGCTATGGAGTGATTGGAAAATTTTAATGATGAGGTGACGGAAGGGCGGAGCAGTGTTAGGGAGGAGGAGGAGCGGGTTGAACGAAGTGGCTGGATCGTGAACAACTGACGGAGATAGGAGGGCTGGGAGGTTTGAAGTGTGTTGTACGTGAGTGAGATGATTTTGTATTCTATTCGTTCAGGAATTTTGAGCCAGTGGAGTGATTCGAGGACAGGAGTGATGTGATGGTATTTGGGGGTTTTGGTGACAGCACGGGCTAGGGCATTCTGAATTGCTTGGAGGCGGTTTATTTGAGTGATATCTATGTTTAGGAAAAGAGAATTGCAGTAGTCTAATTTAGCGTGAACTATAGATGTAGCTATTGTGGATGCAGTTTTGAAGTCAAAAGTGCGTGGGCCTTATTGCCACCCCGGGCCTTATTCGGCACAGGTACCCTTAGTATAAACTAAACGCATTAAAGATCAAAAATTATAAGCCTTAACTAATGACTCAGGAACAGGCATTTTAGTTTAACATTCAGTTTACGTGAATAACTATGACACAAGGTAGGTCCACATGTAATCGCATTTACAAGATGTGGGTGAAGTGGATCAGTAGCTGCTGTTGGATCAAGCAGGATTTAGACACGGTTGACCCCGTGCATAAGTGGGTTCTAGGGTCTCAAACTTTGCAGTGGTTGCATGAATATTTCATTAGTAGGCCAGCAACGTAGTCAGCAGCGACAGTGTCAAGCCTTGTTAGTGAAATTGTAATAACCATAACCATAACCATCAATTTATTGTTCCAAACATTGGCAAAGTAACATTTCGCTGTACAAAGAAGAAAAATCTGTTGGTAACAAAAGGGAACCCAGAAGGGACCAGGGTCCCGCTGGTTAGGGCACCTATATACGCAGTCAGTTGCTAGATGGTTAACAGAGGTTATCTAGTACAAAGCATTCATGATATAAGTAAAGTACATGTACAATTATTAACGTACTAGTACAAAGTATTAAACCTTAACTAAGCAAAAATAAACAGAATAAGGGGTTAGAACCCAACTAATCGCTCTGACGAGTTAACCATAGGCGTAACTGATGTTTAAATAGCTTTAAATTTGAGATACTGCGAAGGTCTTGGGGTATTCTGTTCCATTCCACTGGGCCAACACATCTGATAGAGAATTTACGAGTGTTTGTACGTGCAAATTCACTTCTGTATGAGGCTAAGATTCTTGTATTATGTGAGTGAATGTCCGAAGCTAGGCTATAGAAGTTGGCATGGGAGCTAGGCAGTGTGTTGTAAGTATATCTATGCATGAATTCATTGATCTGCAGTTGTTTGATTTGTGCAATTTTTAGAATACCGAGCTGCATGAATAATTGCTTAGTGTGAGAATTATAGGGGAGCCAGCTATTAATCTAACAACTCTTTTTTGCAAAACATTTATTCTGTGGAGTCGAGAATTGTAGTTTGATGCCCATATCATGTTACAATAGGCAATGTATGGATAAATCATAGAATAGTATAAGGTGAGCATAATGTTAGTAGGTAGCAGGTAAGATATTCGTGTTATTATTCCTATATTTTTGGCTATTTTTAGTGCTATTTGCTCAATATGAATGTTCCAGGTAAGATGTTGGTCTACGTAAACTCCTAAGAATTTTACAGATTTTACTTGTGGGATGTCAGTAGTGTCTATTTGGACTTTTCCTTTCTGTTGTGGGGTTGATTTCCTATGAGAGCAGAAGAGAATATAATTAGTTTTTGCCAAATTAAGAGATAGTTTATTTGCTTTGAACCAGTCTGACACTAGTAAGAGTTCTTGGTTAAGGATTCGAAATACTTCATCATAAGATTTGTGTGAGAAGAAGACATTGGAATCATCTGCAAACAGTACAAAGTTGAGGATAGAGGATGTATTAGGAAGGTCATTAATATATATCAAAAACAACAGGGGACCCAGTATAGATCCTTGAGGAACTCCAAATTTGATTAATTTAAATCTTGATGTTGTGCCATTGCATTTGACTTGCTGTTGCCGATGAGTAAGATAATCCTTAAACCAAGAAAGAGGGATACCCCGGACTCCATAATTTTCCAGCTTTTTTATTAGTATATTATGGTCTACGGTGTCAAATGCTTTGCTTAGATCTAGAAATATTCCTATAGAATATTCATTCTTATCAATGGCTTGAGTTATCTTATCCTGTATATTTATCAGTGGCATTGACGTTGAATGGCCAGGCCTAAATCCATGTTGCAAGGGGTGTAGAATATTTGTTTTAGAGATGTATTTATATAGTCTTTGGTACATAACTTTTTCTAGTAGTTTCGAGAAATAGGGCAATATAGATATAGGTCTATAATTCGTTAGGTCCTCTTTATTACCCTGTTTGAATATAGGTGTAACTGTTGATCTTTTCATTTCATCAGGTACTATCCCTGTTAATAAGGAACAGTTTATTATGTCAGCTAGTGGGACTGCTATAAGAGCCAGGTTTGGACTAACTATGCTAGGATCCAGTTGATCAGGTCCAGGACTATGTGTGAGTTTCAGGGCTTGGTTTAACTCCAGTAGCTCTTCTGGCGATGTTGGAGTTACAGCAAAGGAATTAAGTGGTGGCGGTTTCAAGTGTTCCATGAAGGAACTAGTAGACTCAGGAATTTTGTCAGACAGATTTTGGGCAATTCCAGTAAAATAATTATTAAATTTTTCTGCCATTAATTCATTGTCGGTAATTGTTTGTCCATTAATCTTCAGTGTTTCTATTCTGGTGTCGTCAGTCTTTGAGTTAACTATAGTTTTTATGATATTCCAAGTCTTTTTTATATCATTGCTATATTTTGCAAATTCAGTAGCATAGTAATTGCGTTCAGCTTTAATTTTAGTGGTCTTGAATTTGTTTCTATATACAATGAACTTATTTTTTGTTGTCGGGTTTGGATGTTTAATATATTTTAAATACAAGTTTGCTTTTTTCCTACATGATTTCAGCAGTCCTTTAGTCATCCATGGGTGGTCAAAGGATTGACGACTCCGTTTATTAACCTGTATGAGCGGGAAGGCTGAGTTGTATACATTCGTGAACATGTCAAGGAAGGTTTCATATGCCTTATTGGTGTCTCTTTCAGTACACAGGGCTGAGACTGGAGTGAAATCTAATTGCGATAGGAGCATTCTAAATTGGTCTATTGACTGTTCATTTATGATTCTAGTGGTATATGTTGTTGGTTTGTCTTGCTTTGTGGGTTGCATAAGATACCAGGCCATAATGGGCAAGTGGTCAGAGACATCAGTTGCAATGATCGAAGAGTTTACAATTCTAGGCCATATATTTGTAAATATGTTGTCAATTAGTGTAGCTGTAGTGTCAGTTATACGTGTAGGTTGCAGTATTGCTGGCAGAAAGTGATGAGATGAAATGCAGTCAAGGAAGTTGTTTGTCAGTGCGTGATCATTATGTTTTAACAAATCAATATTAAAATCACCCATTAGAATTATTTCCTTTTTTGTTACAGTCAGCTCAGATAATAGTTAATTGAATTCTTCATTAAACAATTGCATAGCTTGTCCAGGTGGTCTATAAATAACACCTACTGTAAGTTGTGTACCCTTCTGCTGGGGAACTGTGATGAATAGGATAGGTACCTCCGAAGGAGAAGAGTTTACAGTGCAACTTTTAACGTTGCTAATTTTACCTAAAGAAAATTAACAACTCATTTGATGTTCCGGCTGGGCAGTCTGGAGCAGCTCAGCGAAGAAGACTTGCGTGTATATATAATATAATGTAAATGCTTTATACATATATGCGTATGTATTGTACACTAATATGCGTTTTTATGTTCGCGTATGCTTTTGTGTATGTATTTGTGTGTCCATGTATTTGTGATTATGTATGTGTGTATGTATGTATGTATAATAACCACGCTTTTATTGAAACCAGTTGAACAAAAGGTTTGACAGGAGATAAGATAAACAATGCTGATGTTGGTTCAATGATGATGTTGGTTCAATGATGATGTTGGTTCAATATTAGTGTACAATTATACATGTACATACGCGTATATGTATGTTTGTATGTATGTATGTATGTATGTATGTATGTATGCATGTATGTATGTATGTATGTATGTATGTATGTATGTATGTATGTATGTATGTATGTATGTATGTATGTATGTATGTATGTATGTATCAATCAATCAATCAATCAGCCGTTTATTGAATCAACAACAGCACAATTAATTAACAATCAGTCATTTAAAAAATATTAATCTGCTGATGCCGTCAACAGGACAGCCCTAAAGGATAAAATAATCCGCTATTGCAGGGCTGCCCCTTTTCCATATTACATTTACTGATGGCAAGACGATTTTTATGATCATATAGTTATAGAAAATTCAACTTAAATAACAATTTTAGGGCTAAATCATAGCCAAACAACTGAATAACATGTATGTATGTATGTATGTATGTATGTATGTATGTATATGTATGTATGTATGTATGTATGTATGTGTGTATGTATGTATGTATGTATGTATGTATGTATATGTTTGTATTTATGCATGCATACATGCATGTATGACATTGTATGTACATGTGTATGTATGTATTTCTGCGTATAAATTAGGAATTTCGATGGGTCGGTATGCATGAACCTAGACATTATGTATTTTGAAGGGGACTGAACAGTGACTATCCTACAATCGAATAATAGCATACTTGCTGAAATTGTGCTGTACAATTTCCATGCGGAATAGTTTAGATTTGAACGGAATCCTGCTCTACAGGAACGGTCATAGAGATTAAGCCAAACGCACGCATAAGTAATCGGCTAAAAACGGAAGCAGAGGCTAAAGATTATCGACTAGTCCACATGGGCTTGATATATACTCACAGCCTAGACCAAAATGTTATTAGTAATTCTATAGCTATAACTACAGTCTAAGGAATCAAGGCAGTTTTTCAGTGTAGCAAATTTATGGTTGACTATGTGGCTGTATTTTTGCCTGAAATTTGGATACGTTAAAATCTCAAATTGAATGTTGCTGCCATATGATTGCAACAAAATCGCTAGTCAGGTGTTCGTCTATCGGTGTTCAATTCGGAACTGATATAACATAGGCAGCTATAGCTAAAGCAGTTGATTAGGAAGGGAAGATCACAATTTCTACACCTGTCGCTCTCCTTCGTGCTATTTTTCATCTGTACCTCTATCTAACCTGTCAATAGGCTCAGAGGCGTCCATCCCCCTTACGCCTATGAAGCATTCCCCCTCAAGTCATCAGATTCCCCCCGCCCACTACAGCCCAAGACGATTGGTCGACTGTCGACACAAGAGAAAATATTGTTTATCGAAATTTGAAACACAATTTTACTGTTAGATTCTTTAACTTTTAGTTCACTAATCAAGCGCCATTATGCATTATAAAATATGAAGGCTTGTACACAGACAGAGGCATACCACGAGAGAGGCCAGACAGTACCAACATAAGTGCTAAAATCACAATAGGTGCTTCCTTAGAGCAGCAGAGCGCGTACGTAGCCAAGCGATCAACTATTTCGTCCAGTATAGTGATAGAGTAGCGTCTCGGTCACAGGCTAATACTGTCAGGAAGGCAACCAGTCACCAACCATGGTTGATCTCCGTCGATTTCTCACAATGCTGATGCCACTCGTTACTCGCTCAGCTGAGCAGCTGGTCACGGCAAGGAGACCAGGATTTTATATAGGCTGGGGAGTGTTGGATTGCCTGAAAGTTGACATATCACACATAATGGCTTAACATAACTGCTTTAAATCCACTGTCCGGTCGACAGATGTGTCTTTTGCTCGTCATCATCGTCACTGCCTGTGCCTGTATCATCTATAGGTGAATCAGTTCAAGTTAGGTCGCGGAAGTTATGCAGGTTAGCTATACTGTCTGTCGGTACGTTACCCTCTGTTAACAACTTCCTTGGCATAGAATTATCCATTTCTTCAAATATACCTAGCATGACATTGTCATCCTGGAAACGGTCCTGTATTTGACAAGCAACACTATCCAGTGTTGTAGTGTAAACACCAAAACGATAGTGGTCTGTGCTACTGAGCACCACATTTAGGCCTATTGTCCTTTTCTCAGTTTTCTCGCCATGTTGCCTGGGTGATCGTCTTGTTCGATGAACCGGAAAGTTTGCATCAACATCATGGACCGTTGCAATCGTTGTGCTTCTACAACTAGAGACTACCATGAATGTTCTGTGATAAGTTTAAGTTTTTGACTGCACTGACATATCAGCTGAGCCGCATCAAATTAAAAAACAAATCGATTAATTTCTAAGATGGAAAAATCGAGGAGACATTTAACGTATTAAAAAATTTCTTCCCCTGAAAAGGCTATGAAGATTTCTGCTTCATTCCCCCCATGGGATGGACGCCCCTGAATAGGCTATATAGTCTACTCCCGTATTACTTCTTACGGTCTACTGTACTACGCAATCGCTATGTATTCGCTGTTCAAATTTAAAGCGACCAAGTATAATATTATGGCAACTATATATCTTCAGTTGCTCGATCGCAGTAGAATTGCATCTGCTATTAAATTATTCAATTGCATATCTCAAGATCATAAAGCTGGTAAAAGATATCTTGCCTTACCTTATATTTATTTATCACCGACTTTTTAAAATTACTGGTTATTTTTGCTTTAGCCTTCATGTGGAAAGCTATCTTCAGTATCAAAGCGTCAGTTCCTCGGTTTGCGTCACACGATCGAGGAGTAGCTGCCACGGATGGTGGCTAACTCGTAGATGCCCAGATGTTTAGTAAGTATTTGCAGATCGCCAGTAGTATAGACGATCAAAACATTTAATATAACATTTAATTCTTTAAGGCCATATCAAGCAGAGTCTGACATGAAAATAGGCTATGTGCTTCAAGAAGTCTTCCAAGTAATATTTGGAAGACTTCTTGAAGCACATAGCCTATTTTCATGCATATATTATATGCAGATTCAAAGGTCATACTGCACCTTTAGCTTTTAATCTATATAGTTGAAACATTGCATCTGTAACGACGATGTCCGTTAATTTCTATTAGACGAATTAAAAATTTCGAAAATTTCTTATGATTTACTCTTGCAAGTGATCAGTGTTGTGCCAATGTGTAATAATTATGCATTTTATCTTAAATTTGTTTATTTTTAGCGAGACTGTTATTATGCAGTATGCCTTATCATTTGAAAAGATTTAGTGAAAGAGTCGCCGATACATGTTCAGAAAGACACACTTATAAAAAGGCAAATCGGAAGATGAGAGAAAGACTGTGAAGGAGACGGTATAGTTAGTTGACAATACATTTTTCATAACGCCTTTAGACATCTTATACAACGACACTAGCCTAAATTAGATTAAAGTAATTGGCAACAAAACTTTCGTCATTAAGCAAACAAAGCCCATGGGAACAGACGAGTCAACACTGACGGGAAGGACCTCGTACACACGAAAATCCCAACTGACGGAGTCCCATCTAAAGACAAGAGATGACAACATGTCAGAACTTCTGAACCAAGCTAAGTTAGTGGTGCGATGACAGCCGGGCGTGGCCGCTGTCAAAGAGAACACCACCGCACAGGCGATATCCGCGTAGAATAATAGGTTCATAGATCTGAGACTTGACAGAACATCATCTTCCTCCATACTTCCTCATGTCGGAGGACGATCAAGTTCATCCAAACATTTTAGATAAAAAAGTAAGTAAGTAGCATTTTTATTAATGTAAGACAAACGCCCACATTTTATAAAGTAAGCAGTTGCTGGTAATTATTAAGAGTTAATGCCAATCACGAAAAGCTCAAACTGACAGACTTGCTTTTAAGGTTGCCATGGTTTGAGCATTACATCATCAGTTAGTATATAAACAGTGGATAAATTGCTCATTCAGAGGTAGTGGATCTTCAAATTTTTGCTAATCTAAAACTTCAACCTATCTGGCGAATCTATAAGCAATATTCGATATTCCGGATAAAGATGTAATGTGTGAAACGCTATGTATAATTATGATCGATTATTGTAGCCAAGAACACAAATGGGTGATGGTCTCCTCTTTTAGGTGGTTGGTCTCAATGTTCAGGTGGCGGGTCTCAAATCCGAGGTGCCGGATCTCAGATTCGCCCGGAGCCGCTGAATTTAACCACTGTATATAACTGATTTAGGTGTTTGACATACTGAACAGCTTTGCGGATCCAGCAGACCCGTTTCATTCTGTAATTAGAGATGGGAGAAAGTACTATTGGTAATTCTGAACGGGCCGCCAGGAATTTGAGTAAGACAAACCGCTGATTAGAAAGCTATCTAAGCAAACATTTAATTTAACGCTTCTTAACAACTCTGTGAAAAGATTAAATTCCATCAGTATTCCCAAAATCTATAGGACAATAATTCACTTTACAAGGACAGCCTAAGGTGGAACTTCAACATTTCAAACTTGATTTATATTGTATTTGAATTGGAATTGCATATTACTGCAATATATTAGCAAAGTAATAATACAAGCAATATCACAAGTAGTTGTTTAATACCACAACACTATTAAAATTAATGCGTGACTTTGTTTCCAGCTACTGTGAATATCGGCAGGAATACACGGTACAGTCTTCTGTTGCCTATAGATGCCAATCCGGATGGAAGACGTATCCTGACTGCAATCTCCGTATGTGTTCAGAGTTTCCTAGTTAATAAGTCTCAACGTTTCTGATCGAATTGAGGTTTTGATGTTCTGCAGTGGAAATTGTCATGCTGTTTTAACAAGAGTACTTGATATTATTGGAACGCCTAGACGTGTACACCCATTTTTTATTTAACAAAATGTGGAGTTCAAGAATTGCTTTGCAATGGACTCAAAACTGGTATCGGCTTTATGATGCAACATTAGCCAGTGAAGCCATAATTTATAAAAAAGGTGTAGTGAAAATAAATTTGTGCAGAGCAACTATAATACCACCTTCGATTGGTACATAAAGGTAAAAGGCGCTAGATGCCTAGCTATAATATTATGAGCCCCATTTTGAAGTTTTCGTTAGATTTTACTGAATGCTTTGTTATAATTTTAACAGCCATTTGTTCAAATTGTACCGCCGGTACAACATGCACCGCTCCAAGCAACTGTACAGGTATATCTTTATCAGTTATACAATACTGAAATTAATTTAAACAACGTAGCTCTTCCATAAAGTGTATAGCTGTAAAACGTATTATGTGCCTATTTGGCCTCATTTTATAGTTACTGACCATTAAGCGTACTACTGAGCAGTGAAATAACGCGCCTCTGTCCTTATGAGATTTCCTTGTAATGCCTTCAATTAATTTTTATTGAAGGCTTTGTTATTAACGTCTTAAAATTGTGTAACTACAAAAACAATTGATGTCAAAATGAAGTAACTTCCGTTCTGCTCAGTTAGATACAATACGATTCGATATACACTATCCCATTGCATTGTTTCACCTCTACGATAGTTACTTTCGTCAACGCATACATTTTAGCAGCTATAAGCTTAATTTGCAGCTCATTGAAATATTTTCAAATGCATTCAGATATCGACGAATGTGCATTAAGGACATCCGGATGCGCGCATACGTGTGTCAACACTCACGGTAGTTTCAGTTGCCGATGCAATTCTGGATATGCGCTGGACGCCAATGGACGCACATGCCATGGTAAGAAGATTCGTATGATCTTAGAGTTATAATATGAAAAGGAATTTATTATTCATATGATCTTAGAGTTATAACATGTAAAGGAATTTATTAACTAGCGGAACTGCATGCTCTGTTCACGTGCAAGGCAGATAGTAATTTGATAGCAAGTCTAATTTCTTAGATTAAAGATAACCGGTCATTAGTCTGATTATATCACACAATCGTGGCATTCAACCTCCTCAGAGGTCTCGCTTTGCCAATCTGCACCACCAGGTTACTGTTTTTTGCGATCTGCTTCGTGCGACAGAACTTCATCAGGAATTTCAAGTTCAGAACCACGGAAGCATCGTGGTCTATGAATATTAGAGCATCCTCACTCCGCTACCTGACCATCCGCAATCCTTCAAGGCACTTTGTCATTAGTAGGCTACGCGACTGCCCGTGATCAAGTGACGCTGCTAGCCATCTATCGCTTCGGCTACTGGCCTACTTCATCGGATTTCTTTACTGAGTTCGCCAATGTGCTCCATATATTCGCAACCTATAACTATCAGCTTATCATCACCGACGACCTCTCTTTTTATAAGTGTGCCTTTCTGAACACGTATCGGCGAATCTATTTCACTAAATCTTTTCAAATGATAAGGTTCACTGCATAATAACAGTCTCGCTAAAAAGAAAAAATACAGAATTACACATTGGCACAACACTGAACGCTTGCAGGGGTACATCATAAAAAAATTCCGAAATTTGTAACGAAATAATCTTATATAAATTAACATCCTGTGGGATATTCACATTGCGCAATATGAAACTGTGCATTCTATCAATACTTACGTTCGTTGTTGCTTTCAGATATTGATGAGTGCGCAGCCCGAACTTCTGGTTGTGCACAAGTCTGTACAAACACAGTCGGAAATTATACATGCAGATGTAATCCGGGTTACATTTTAGTCCAAAACGGACACACTTGTAACGGTAAGTTATTTAGAACTTCATGGCTTCCATGGCTATAATCAACAAGTAGTTTTAACATAAGTCTGATCGTATTAGGCTATATTTTATGAGAAGTTTTCTTTTAATGATGTATGATTATACGTCCTGCTCGACTGGTTGAAACTTTTAGGCCTACCTGCTGACATAAAGCAGGGTACTCATTGTATAGCAGAAGACAACTACAGTCGACGCCATTTAAGTGCATAACGGATAAGTGCATATTTAGGTTATGTTTATAGGAATTTCAATGGAAGACAACTCCGGGTATTTGCATATAATTCGGTTATGTGCATAGCCGACTGCAGACCCGTTATGCATTGCTTTGTGTATAGCAACGCCGCTTAATTACATAGGCAGCTTAGAACACTCTGACCGCCTATGCAGTTCGTACACATCTATGAATGCAGAGCTGGAATATTCGAATGTTCCCAACTGTGCATGATTATCGTATCGTGTCGTATGGTATCTAGACATTTATAAAGCACCTCTCTCAGTATAGACTATCTAGATGCGCCCTCAGCACCGAGGCCCCGGGGATAAAGGAAAGCCTTAAGAGAGCGACAAGATGTGGGAGAAATCCCAACCATGAGCTTAACCCGTAGAAGTGGAGGGAGGCCATTCTAAGTCGGGGACCTGCCACAGCAAATGCCCGGTATTGAGCCAAGGCAGAACTAACACGAAGGACACAGGGATACAAACGGTCGGTAGAGCCCAAGGGGCGTACAGAAATTGTAAAGAGAGGTTTATGCATAAAGTCAGAGAGATAATTATTTGGCGCAAGGCCTAGCTGAGATTTGGAAATCCGGAGGAGGATCTTAAATTGGATACGTGAGGTGATCGGGAGCCAGTGTAGAACTTCAGTCGTATAAGTGGACATGTGGGTAAACCGAGGTAGTCATGCTATGAGCATAGCAGCAGCGTTTAAAACTGACTGGAGTTGGGAGAGGCGCAACTTGGGGAGACCTATCAGGAGCGTCATAGAGTAGCCTTGGAAACTATACCTGCGACCACCTGACAGGATGTAGATTAACAGACGATGAACAATCATGCAACTGTAATATGGAAGAAGTCTAATTTACTCAATTAAATCGCATACAAATAAAAGAAGGGGCAATAAGCTAAATCAGATCTCGAAGGAGTATGATATGAAAATAAATATCAAAAAGACAAAGATCATGAGGATAAGCAAGGAAAGAACAGTAAAGATCACTATAAATCGAAAGGAACTGGAACAAGTAGGAAAATTCTGTTACCGGGGAAGCATGATCACAAATGATGCAAAGTGTCATGTAGAAATAAAGAGAAGAATAGCTATGGGAAAGATGCCTTCTATAAAAGAAAGGAATTAATGAGAGGAAAGCTAAATAAGAATCTGAAGAAAAGAATTATCAAGTCTATGATATGGAGTGTGGTGTTATACGGATCAGAGACATGGACTCTAAGGAAGGAAGACATCAGAAGATTGGAGGCCTTCGAGATGTCGATATGGCGAAGAATGGAGAGAGTCAGCTGGATGGATCGGAGGACAAATGAAGACAGACTACAAATGGTGGACGAAAAAAGATCACTGATTGGGATAATAAGAAGCCGACAAAGTAAATGGTTGGGCCACATTCATTCATTTCATTTCAGATATTTATAAAGCGCCCCTTCAAGATTTCTACTCAGAGGCGCTCCCGACTACAGCGCGGATACTGAATCTGAGTTTCACGCCGAAGCGCATGAGCAATTGCGAGTGAAGGACTTGCCCAGGGTCCCTACGTGGCGACTTGAGGTGGATTGGAACCCGCAACCCTCCGGCTGCAAGGCACCAAATATACCCCTTGAGGTGGATTCGAACCCGCAACCCTCCGGCTACAAGGCACCGAACATACCTCTACACCACCGCGCCCCACATCATGAGGGGAGACTCCCTTCTAAGAATTATAATTGAGGGAAGAATGGAGGGGAAGAAGACAAGAGGAAGACCGAGAATGATGTTGTTGGACCAGATGATGGAGGAGGATTACAGCAAACTGAAGGAAATAACCAGACAACGTGATGAATGGCGAAATTGGACGTACGAACCTGCCTAGCAAGGCAGAGAATAAAAAAAGAAGACAATAAGCTAGACACGTATATTTTATGATTGTTTCTTTGTTATTTGTAGATGTCAATGAATGTACATCCGGAACATCCAATTGTTCTCAATTGTGTATAAATAGCCTTGGCAACTACACCTGTGACTGTCAGCTAGGATATAGATTAACGGGAGATCAACGATCATGCAACGGTAAACTAAAAGAAGTATAAATTGTTAAATTAAACTGCTATAGAAATTAGCGAAGGACATAAATAAGTCAAACACATATTTAAGATTTTTTATTGCGATTTGCAGATATCGATGAATGCACATCTGGAACATCCAGTTGTTCTCAATTGTGTATGAATAGCCTTGGCAACTACATCTGCGACTGTCAGCCAGGATATAACATAACATAACATAACAAGGTTTATAGTGGCTCAGAAGACTTGCATCTGTGTCAGAGCCACTCTCTCAAGTCTTATCCAATGCATCTTGACCTAGTATCCAATTTTAGTGAGCCTCTTCTTGAATTCCATCACCGAGTCCGCAGCAACAATTTCCTCGTCCCACTTGTTCCAACTATTAATTACTCTTGTACTGAAGAATCTTTGCATTATTGTCCCAGCTGTTTCTTTATTAATCTTGTATCTGTGTCCTCGAGTTCTCTTATCAACTGAGAATTTAAATAGCCTCTGTGCTGGTATCTTGTCTCTTCCTGTCACTATCTTGAATGTCTCTATTAAGTCTCCTCTATTTCTCCTTTGCTCCAATGTTGTCAGCTAGCATCTCCTCAGTCTTTCTTCATATGCCAGGTTGCCGAATCCCTTTATCATCTTCGTTGCTCTCCTTTGTATTTTCTCTAGTTTTTCTACATCCTGTCTCAGGTAAGGACACAACACTTGCACACAGTACTCCAAATTAGATTAACGGAAAATCAACGATCATGCAACGGTTAGTTGAAAGCCAGTGAAAATTCATATAAATGAAAGAAACAAGCGCATTTAGCTTAAATACATCTAGTAGATATGTTTCTTTGTTATTTTGTAGATACCTATGAATGTTCATCTGGAACAGTTTAATGTTCTCAAATGTGCATGAATATCGTATCGTATCTTATCTAAATATTTATAAAACCCCTCTCGAAGTATAGACTATTTAGAGGCGACTTGAACACGAAGCCTGGGGGATAAAGAAACGCATTGAGAGAGCTTAGCCCGTAAAAGAGGCGGAGGCCATTTCCAGTGGAGGTACCTGTCACAGTAAATGACCGGCATGTAGTCGGATATGTGTGAATATTTCGGTAGGTCAGCCAGAAGTCTAACGTGTTACGGTAATAAATTAGTGTCATTGCAGGGGTCGCAATATGAAACTGTGCAATATATCAATACGTGCGCTCGTTGTAACTTTCAGACATTGATGAGTGCGCTACCAGAACTTCTGGTTGTGCACAAGTCTGTATAAACACAGTCGGAAATTACACATGCGGATGTAATCAGGGTTACACTTTGGACCAAAACGGACGATCGTGTAACGGTAAGATGTTTCAAACTCATTCGACATTAATTTTGTTTGCATGAAATGAAATAAGCTACTTTAAATTAACGCCTTTTGAACTACTCAGAGGCGCAATATGGATAACTAAATCATGCATGCATAATTATATTTAAGTTCCTCATTAATTTCAGATATTGATGAGTGCGCATCCCGAACTTTTGGTTGTGCACAAGTCTGTACAAACACAGTCGGAAATTATACATGCAGATGTAATCCGGGTTACACTTTAGACCAAAACGGACACTCTTGTAACGGTAAGTTATTTAGAACTTCATGGCTTCCATGGCTATAATCAACAAATAGTTTTAACATAAGTCTGATGGTATTATATTTTATGAGAAGTTTTCTTTTAATGATGTATGATTATAATACGTCCTGTTCGACTGGTTGAAAATTATACCTGTTTATATGAAGCAGGGTAGTCATTGTATAGCAGAAGACAAATACAGTCGACGCCACATAAGCGCATAACGGATAAGTGCATATTTAGCTTATGTTTATAGGAGTTTCAATGGAAGACAACTCCGGGTATTTGCATATAATTCGGTTATGTGCATAGCCGACTGCAGACACGTTATGCATTGCTTTGTGTATAGCAACGCCGCTTAATTACATAGGCAGCTTAGAACACTCTGACCGCCTATGCAGTTCGTACACATCTATGAATGCAGAGCTGGAATATCCGAATGTTCTCAACTGTGCATGAATATCGCATCGTGTCGACTCTAAAAATATAAAAGGTGCCTTTCGCAGTATAGACTATTTAGAGGCGCAATCAGCACCGATACCCGAGGATAATGAAACGCATTAAGAAAGCGACAGGATTCGTGGGAAGTCCCAGCCATGAGCCTAGCTCGTGGTGGAGGAGGGAGGCCATTCCAAGTAGAGGAACCTGACACAGAAAATGCTCGGTATTGAGCCAAGGCAGAACTAACACGAAAGACAAAGGGGTCCAAACAGGGCTGTTAAAGGCTTGGTTTTTTGTTTCTTTTTTGTTATAAAAAAACCAAAGATAACCCAAAAACCGCAAAATTTTGGTTTGTTGGTTTTTACAAATATAGAAATTATAAATGCCAAAAATTGCGTCTCTTCAACTCTTTTGGCAATTGTTGTATCGTCATTGTTAACTTCGTTTTATGACATTCTACTGTTCTACTGTTCTAGTTAATTTCATTTATATGCATCTGATTAATTTGAACGGTATTGTGCAATTTAATAAGAAGCCGAAAAAAAAATGGTTGGGCCACATCATGAGGGGAGACTCCCTTCTAATAATTACAATTGAGGGAAGAATGGAGGGGAAGAAGACAAGAGGAAGACCGAGAATGATGTTGTTGGACTGGATGATGGAGGAGGATTACAGCAAACTGAAGGAAAGAGCTAGACAACGTGATGAATGGCGAAATTGGACGTACGAACTTGCCTAGCAAGGCAGAGAGCCAAAAGAAGAAGTCAATAAGCTAAACACGTATATTATATAATTGTTTCTTTGTTATTTGTAGATATCGATGAATGCACATCTGGAACATCCAATTGTTCTCAACTGTGTATTAATAGCCTTGGAAACTATAGTTGCCAATGCCTGCCAGGATATAAATTAATGGAAGATCAACGATCATGCAATGGTAAGTTGGAAGAAGTCTAATTAGCTCAATTAAACTGCTATAGAAATAAACGAAGGACACAATAAGCTAAACACGTATATTATATAGCCCAGACCATACACGTTTACTACACAGGATCATTGATGACCAATTCTAAGACTGTTTAACTTGCTGTGTACTTTGAACACCCATACTGTTCGATTGTTTTACTGTTCGATTCTGAATAAACCATTAAACCATTATATAATTGTTTCTTTGTTATTTGTAGATATCGATGAATGCACATTCATTCATTCATTCATTCATTCAGAGCATTTATATAGCGCCCCTTCAAGAAACTACTCAGGAGCGCTCCCGGCCCAGCCACGACTAAAGAAAAAAGACTTGAGGGACTTGTAGAACCCTGTCAGATGGCTTACAAGTAAAAAACGGAGCTTAAGTGGTAGGTCATTCCAAATGGAAGGGCCAACAACCGAGAAAGCACGGCGCTGCCTAATAGCCAAGCGAGTCCGTGGAACAAGGAACTCACCCCTCGTCGCAGAGCGAAGCACCCGACGCGCTGGAACATCAGACACTGGGCGGCAAAGATCACGCAAGTAAGATGGAGCGCAGCCAAGAACACAACGAGAAACAAGAGCAGCAATGCGATATGAGATACGCTGAGACACAGGTAGCCAATGCAACACATCACGCATGTATGCAGAGACAGGAGAGTACTTAGGAAGCCGTCCAATAAGCCGAGCAGCCGAGCGTAGAACTCGATCTAGTCGCCCCAAAACACCAAGGGGAAGGCCAGTAAGTAGTGAGGAACAGTGGTCAATTCGACTAGTAACAAAGGCATGAACAAGGACCACAACTGCATCATGAGAGAGAGAGAGCGAGAGACCACTCGAAGCTGACGAAGCTGATAATAACAACTCCGTGCAATTGAGTTCACATGTTGAGATAAAGTAAGCTCGGAGTCAAGAGAAAGTCCCAGATCACGAACTGTGAGGGAAAAGGTTATGTGAGGAAAGAGCAGGGTAAGTTGAGGAAAGTCGATACCCTGCAGTTGTCTACGGCTACCCAGCCAAATGAGCTGTGTTTTAGAGGGATTTAAGAGTAGCACATCTGGAACATCCAATTGCTCTCAACTTTGTATAAATGGCCATGGAAATTATACCTGCGATTGTCAGCCAGGATATGATTTGGATGTGGATAGACGATCATGCAACGGTTAGTTGGAAACCAATTAAAATAATAATAATAATAATATCTTTTCTTTAATTTAGCGCCTGACAAACGCACTGCGCTGTACATTTACATGTTATGCAATTGAAACAATCTTAATTAGTTAACTACTAACAGAACAGGCAGCTTGTAATACAACGGCGCTAATAGCAGCCTACAAAGCAAATCCGCCCTAACGGGGCTCGAACTCGGTACCTCTCGCACTCTTCGCCAGATGTTATCCAACGCGCCACCGGACCCCCAAGGTAGTGTAAAAACAAGCATATTTAGCTAAATAGTGGCGGTTTCTTTGAGCTTTCCAATTTTTATATATAAATTAATGTAAATCTAGAACACCTTAATGTTCTTAACAGTGTAAAAATGGCCTTGGAAACTATATGAGCCACTTCAGCCAGGATATGATTTGGAGGTAGATTGATGATCATGCCACGGTAGCCAATTAAAATTCAAAGAAGGAATTGTAACAGGTATTTTTTTAGCTGAATACATGCAGTATTATTATATTCTTTGTTGTTTATCGATATTGATGAATGCACATCTGGAACATTTGAATGTTCTTAACTTTGTATAAATGGCCTTGGAAATTATACCTGTGACTGCCTGTCAGGATATATATTGGCAGAAGATGAACGATCATGCAACGGTAAGTTGGAAGAAGCCTAATTCACTCAATCAAACTGAAAGAAAGAAAAAAAAAGAAATACATAAGCTGAAATACATATCGTTTATTGTGTTTTTTGTGATTTGCAGATATCAATGAATGCTCATCTGGAACATCCAATTGCTCTCAACTTTGTATAAATGGCCTTGGTAACTACACCTGTGACTGTCAGCCAGGATATAGATTAACGGAAGATCAACAATCATGCAACGGTAAGTTGGAAGAGGTCTAAATATCTCAATTTAACTGCCATAGAAATTAACGATGGACAGAATAAGCCAAACACATATTCAAGATTGTTTCTTTGTTATTTGTAGATATCGATGAATGCACATCTGGAACATCCAATTGCTCTCAACTTTGTATAAATGGCCATGGAAACTATACCTGCCACTGTCGGCCAGGATATGATTTGGATGTGGATAGACGATCATGCAACGGTTAGTTGGAAACCAATTATGATCCAAGGTAGTGTAAAAACAAGCATATTTAGCTAAATAGTGGCGGTTTGTTAGACCTTTCTAATTTTTACATATAAATATTAATGTACATCTAGAACACCTGAATGTTCTTAACAGTGTAAAAATGGCCTTGGAAACTGTGTGAGCCACTTCAGCCAGGATATGATTTGGAGGTAGATTGATGATCGTGCCACGGTTGTGAATCAAATTTCAAAGAAGTAATTGTAACAGGTATTTTCTTAGCTGAATACAGGCAGTACTATTTTATTCTCTGTTGTTTGTAGATATTGATGAATGCACATCTGGAACATTTGAATGTTCTCAACTTTGTATAAATGGCCTTGGAAATTATACCTGTGACTGCCTGTCAGGATATAGATTGGCAGAAGATGAACGATCATGCAACGGTAAGTTGGAAGAAGCCTAATTCACTCAATCAAACTGAAAGAAAGAAACAAAGAGAAATACATAAGCTGAAATACATATCGTGTATTGTGTTTTTTGTGACTTGCAGATATCAATGAATGCTCATCTGGAACATCCAATTGTTCTCAACTGTGCATAAATGGCCTTGGTAACTACACCTGTGACTGTCAGCCAGGATATAGATTAACGGAAGATGAACGATCGTGCAACGGTAAGTTGGAAGAAGTCTAAATATCTCAATTAAAATCAATAAAATGAACAAAAACACAAAATTATCCAAACACAAATTGTATAATATTATGATCGTTTCTTTGCTATCTTTGCTTCTTTGCTATATCGATGAATGCACAATTGCACATCTGGAACATCCAATTGCTCTCAACTTTGTATAAATGGCCATGGAAACTATACCTGCCACTGTCGGCCAGGATATGATTTGGATGTGGATAGACGATCATGCAACGGTAAGTTGGAAACCAATTATGATCCAAGGTAGTGTAAAAACAAGCATATTTAGCTAAATAGTGGCGATTTGTTTGACAATTTTAATTTTTACATATAAATATTAATGTACATCTAGAGCATCTGAATGTTCTTAACAGTGTAAAAATGGCCTTGGAAACTGTGTGAGCCACTTCAGCCAGGATATGATTTGGAGGTAGATTGATGATCGTGCCACGGTTGCCAATCAAATTCCAAAGAAGGAATTGTAACAGGTATTTTCTTAGCTGAATACAGGCAGTACTATTTTATTCTCTGTTGTTTGTAGATATCGATGAATGCACATCTGGAACATTTGAATGTTCTCAACTTTGCATAAATGGCCTTGGAAATTATACCTGTGACTGCCTGTCAGGATATAGATTGGCAGAAGATGAACGATCATGCAACGGTAAGTTGGAAGAAGCCTAATTCACTCAATCAAACTGAAAGAAAGAAACAAAGGGAAATACATAAGCTGAAATACATATCGTTTATTGTGTTTTTTGTGATTTGCAGATATCAATGAATGCTCATCTGGAACATCCATTTGTTCTCAACTGTGCATAAATGGCCTTGGTAACTACACCTGTGACTGTCAGCCAGGATATAGATTAACAGAAGATGAACGATCGTGCAACGGTAAGTTGGAAGAAGTCAAAATATCTCAATTAAAATCCATAAAATGAACAAAAACACAAACATTATCCAAATACAAATTGTAATATTATGATCGTTTCTTTGCTATCTGTAGATATCGATGAATGCACATCTGGAACATCCAATTGCTCTCAACTTTGTATAAATGGCCATGGAAACTATACCTGTGACTGTCAGCCAGGATACAGATTAACGGAAGATCAACAATCATGCAACGGTAAGTTGGAAGAAGTATAAATATCTCAATTGAACTGCCATAGAAATTAACGATGGACAGAATAAGCCAAACACACATTCAAGATTGTTTCTTTGTTATTTGTAGATATCGATGAATGCACATCTGGAACATCCAATTGCTCTCAACTTTGTATAAATGGCCTTGGTAACTATACCTGCCACTGTCGGCCAGGATATGATTTGGATGTGGATAGACGATCATGCAACGGTTAGTTGGAAACCAATTATGATCAAAGGTAGTGTAAAAACAAGCATATTTAGCTAAATAGTGGCGGTTTGTTTGACCTTTCTAATTTTTATATATAAATATTAATGTACATCTAGAACACCTGAATGTTCTTAACAGTGTAAAAATGGCCTTGGAAACTGTGTGAGCCACTTCAGCCAGGATATGATTTGGAGGTAGATTGATGATCGTGCCACGGTTGCCAATCAAATTCCGAAGAAGGAATTGTAACAGGTATTTTCTTAGCTGAATACCGGCAGTACTATTTTATTCTCTGTTGTTTGTAGATATCGATGAATGCACATCTGGAACATTTGAATGTTCTCAACTTTGTATAAATGGCCTTGGAAATTATACCTGTGACTGCCTGTCAGGATATAGATTGGCAGAAGATGAACGATCATGCAACGGTAAGTTGGAAGAAGCCTAATTCACTCAATCAAACTGAAAGAAAGAAACAAAGGGAAATACATAAGCTGAAATACATATCGTGTATTGTGTTTTTTGTGACTTGCAGATATCAATGAATGCTCATCTGGAACATCCAATTGTTCTCAACTGTGCATAAATGGCCTTGGAAATTACACCTGTGACTGTCAGCCAGGATATAGATTAACGGAAGATGAACGATCGTGCAACGGTAAGTTGGAAGAAGTCTAAATATCTCAATTAAAATCAATAAAATGAACAAAAACAGAAAATTATCCAAACACAAATTGTATAATATTATGATCGTTTCTTTGCTATCTTTACTTCTTTGCTATATCGATGAATGCACATCTGGAACATCCAATTGCTCTCAACTTTGTATAAATGGCCATGGAAACTATACCTGCCACTGTCGGCCAGGATATGATTTGGATGTGGATAGACGATCATGCAACGGTTAGTTGGAAACCAATTATGATCCAGGGTAGTGTAAAAACAAGCATATTTAGCTAAATAGTGGCGGTTTGTTAGACCTTTCTAATTTTTATATATAAATATTAATGTACATCTAGAACACCTGAATGTTCTTAACAGTGTAAAAATGGCCTTGGAAACTGTATGAGCCACTTCAGCCAGGATATGATTTGGAGGTAGATTGATGATCGTGCCACGGTTGCCAATCAAATTCCAAAGAAGGAATTGTAACAGGTATTTTCTTAGCTGAATACAGGCAGTACTATTTTATTCTCTGTTGTTTGTAGATATCGATGAATGCACATCTGGAACATTTGAATGTTCTCAACTTTGTATAAATGGCCTTGGAAATTATACCTGTGACTGCCTGTCAGGATATAGACTGGCAGAAGATGACCGATCATGCAACGGTAAGTTGGAAGAAGCCTAATTCTTCACTCAATCAAACTGAAAGAAAGAAACAAAGGGAAATACATAAGCTGAAATACATATCGTTTATTGTGTTTTTTGTGATTTGCAGATATCAATGAATGCTCATCTGGAACATCCAATTGTTCTCAACTGTGCATAAATGGCCTTGGTAACTACACCTGTAACTGTCAGCCAGGATATAGATTAACGGAAGATGAACGATCGTGCAACGGTAAGTTGGAAGAAGTCAAAATATCTCAATTAAAATCCATAAAATGAAGAAAAACACAAAATTATCCAAACACAAATTGTATAATATTATGATGGTTTCTTTGCTATCTGTAGATATCGATGAATGTTCATCTGGAATATCCAATTGTACTGAACTGTGCGTTAATATTCTTGGAAACTGTGCGTTAATATTCTTGTAGGAGTGAGAAAACAATTTGGAGCGGAAAGCCTGTGGGGTGAACAATAGAGGCAGATGAGATTGATGAGTGGTGGTAGTATAGTTAAATATCTGAACATTGTTCTCTAACTGATGAAATTTATGTTTCAAATGTCACTTGACATCATATAGACTATAGTGCCATATCTTTTGTGCAACACTATAAAGGCGCTATATAAAGTGTTTAATATGCGAAATTCAGAGGAAGTTCGTTCCAGAGTCGAGGTGCAATGTGGGTTATGGATCGGTTGAAGAACTTGAGGCGTGTAGCGATTGGGGAACGGCGACGGATGCACGCTCACGCATGTCACTGACAAAGTTGGTGACATGCACAGACTCGTGTGTGTGTGTGTGTGACGATTGTAGTATCGTCAGAAGCGAGTTACTTCTGTAGTACTTCACAATGGCAACGACTAATACGGTTTTGTTGCCTTCGTGCCAGAGCAACTGAAAGAACAATGGTATCACAATGAACATAAAGAGTATGCTTTTGGATGCAAAGAGTCATCTCATAGAATATAAATTGTAAAAAGATATTTTGATAACAAATTTATGGCAATTTTTATCCTCCAGGGCATCTCTTTGGTTTCGCCCACGGCCACATGGGTATCAGCTCCCTGCCAAAGATGATCACAACTTTACTGCACAAGTCCTATTTAAAAATATCTACTGAATATTATGCTGTCTTAAGTCACCTCCTTATTGACCGTATTGGGCCTAGTGTTGTGACAAGCTGCATGTGGTATTGTCAACTTGATTTTGAATAAACGAATCTGATTGATTGATTGATTGATTGATTGATTCTTCATCTTATAGATATTGGCAAATGTAGTGACTGCAGTTGTGCAACCTGCAGTCACGCGTGCAAAAACATCAATGGCAATTACAGCTGTTATTGCCCTTCGGGATATGAATCGGTAGACCAACTCAAATGTGCAGGTAGAAGTTTTCAGTAGAAACCTATGACTAGCATAAAGCGCATTTAACACTATAGCGACAAACTGCATTGGTTTCCCAGTCGCTTTAAGTATACATCCTCGTCGTTAACATTTTAAAGATATCTATCGTCAGCATTCAAAAATTGTGATTTGACCCAGGAAGATGCAGATAGTTAGGTTAATCGCTTCTGATGTATACCATATTTCCAGGTTTATCTACTGAATGCAGGTGGTAAGATTATGATTACATTTCAAAGTGAGTATTATGGTTGCATCCTTTATGCCCCTGGTAATTAGCAATTTGAAGTTGTGTAAATTTATGATGTGCAGTCACTGCGCAACATCCTAAATCGCCTAAACATGAAAAAGGAATTTGCATAAAAAAATGATTTGGTTTGCGTATGTCAGCAGCCATGTGTGTTGTTGAGAGCGGTTTTTGTCATATTTCTAGATTATTTGCCTAAGTCATGAATTTGCTAGATAATTCTGGCAAGTTTAGACACTTTTATTGCTACCGTGTCTGCGTGCTGGAATTATTTTTTTCATACTTATTTAAAGCATTTCTGACAGTTTTGATGCGGTCTACCAGTTTTGAATGTATCATTTTGACCTTTTATGACTTGAACTGGTCGACCCATAGTTTGAGGGCAACGGAAACCTCTCCTAAGCTTCTATTTGTTGGGTTGAGAGATATCCTGGCTCAACGTCCTCTTCCACCTTCGAGGGACTGCTGCATGGAGGTTGAGATGACCGTGTGCCAATGGCGGCAGAATAAATTGCCTGTCGCCGTGGATATAGCGCGCGTCACGAATTCTGTACGTGTCAACTTGAGTTGGCAATCCTTTGACTGTGTTTGTGTGTGCAAGCCTACCATTGGTGACTCTTCTATTAATACAAGCAACGTTTGCAACTTCATGAATGTTCGGTTCCTAATTACATTTTAGGCATTCTTTACATTGGCGGAGCAGACGCCTCTGGTTAGTTTCCTGAAGCGGGGCTAGGCTATATAAAGTTTCTTAATTAAAAATAAACAAAACAATGTTTGACTAATCATAATGTAATAGTAACTTATATAGCGCGGCTCACAGCATTGGCCATTTAGTAGCGTTCCCAGTGCGAGTATCCCGAGAGAAGAAATAGGTTGTGAGGAGAGATGTAGATTGTAGGAACAGATCCAGAAAGAATGGAAACACGTAAAGAGAAGTGGAGGGCATTCACAGGGCAGGCTCTGACATAACGACGGCATTAAGGTTAAGAAGTTGAACACATAATTACTTCTTGCATGTTTTAGAAATTGACGTTGGAGGGTCGCTGACCTCAACAATTGTGATTTGTTCAGTTGTGATTCCGACGTGTGTGATCGTCCTTGTTATTATTATTCTATGGGTGACTTTAAAGAAAAAGAAATGCCGTTGCTGCAAGCCGAATGCTGGTAAGAAAGCAAACAAATATTGATAATAGGAAATCATTGAGTATCACATAATCGAAAATAACAACAACAAATGCTTGAGAAGATATAGATTTACGAGAATTCATTTATGGGGATTTTAAAGTCCGTTCAAAGAGACATTGAGGCAAATAAATACTACACCACTGCATAGAGGCTGTTCGTAGTTTCGCTGTAAGAATCATGTCATATTCCAGCTGAAGGAGAGTGCCAGGTACACAACGACTACCGTTCAGATGCCACCAATATACAGTTGACCAAATGTTCCGGAGGATGCGATGGGTCATCAGCGGACGAAGGTGCTTTGCATCGCAACCACGAGCCGAGCTTCAACTACTATGCGACCGACTCCGTCATGACATCGACTCTTGTTACATAATCCACCGACAGTCGAAACTGTCGACACTTTCATTAGTGATGGACTCGAATCTAAATAATCCAGTGATACTACTACTTAAAATAGCGCTATGAAATACGATCGGAAATTCGGAATACTGAGTCCTATGTTTTCCCTCACATAGATGAACTTAGATGTAAATGGCGCAGTTTTCAATATATTGTACTCTGATTATGCTTTAAAGTAACAATTGTCTAATGATCAACAATTAATTGAACATGTTGGCAGTGATTTTTGCAGTCTATAGAGCACAGAGTTATTGTCTTTAAATTGTCGTAATATGACCGTCTACAGAACTAGTAAGTGCTATGCTGTACTGCTGTCCTGTATGCAATATATATACTATGATGTATGTAATTTATAGTATGTATATATCTATCACATATTATCTCTTATCGCATGCAGTTATTAACGTACACTAATAGAAAAGAAGAAGTTACTGATAGGCAGAGAAACTGGAGAGAGTCACGAAGGCAAACATACACACACACAGCCACAAGATCGAGAACAGATGATTGGTCTAAATTGATAGTCATCTGGAATTCTGGAGAAATCATAGAACCCTTAAAGTACCAGAAATGTAGGCGCTCATGCTGGGGTCTTGTAACTTGGGTCCATTCACAATCTGCTCTTTTTATCACAAAAAATGAACGAAGAATCCGATTTGGATGTTCTGTCTGACTCGACGAGAGCTACATCTTGAAAAAATTTGCACTAAATTCAGGGTAATTCAAGGTCAGTTCAAGGTCAGAAAAATTAAATCTAGCAAAAATCAGAGAAAAATAGCCATATCTCGGCCAATTATTGTTGAAATCGGCTAATTCTTTTTTGTGTTTCTCGCCTCTGAAATTGAATTTGTGTGATAAGAAACAAGGCTACTAAATGTAAGACGATTCGGAGTTATTTTAAGGTCAGAAAGGTCAATTTCAGAGGAAATCTGTGGAAAATGGCCGTAACTCAGCAATATATTGCTATATGACCAGTTATATCGATTATTCATTTTATCTCTTTGTTCGGGCCGATAAGGGCCTTCTCTAAGAAGTACGACAAAAGTCCAGTACAGTTCAATGTCATTTCAAGGTCAAAAGGTCAAAATCGAGGGGGGAAGAGGTCATTACTCAGACAAATACTGTTCTATCTGGGTGATTCTTTCACCTAATTGTTCAGCGCTACATTCAATAAGATAGCGATCTAAAAGGCTAACAGAATCCAAGGTTATTTCAAGGTCGAAATCAATAGAAAATGGCCATTGTTCAGCCAAATGTTGTTTGTTTGGGCAATTCTGAGTTATGGCAGTTCGATGCATTTTGACCTAGAAATGACCTTGGAATAACACAAGGTCGTTTTAAGGCCAAGGTCAAAGTCAAGGAAAAATGTCCACAACACGGAATCACCCAAGTAAAACAACATTTAGTTATGGCCATATTCTATTGATTTTGACCTTTTGACTTGAAATGACCTTGGATTATGTTAGCCGTTTAGTTCTAATTCTTTTCTTATCGGCTTGAGCAAACAGGTTAAAAAATCACCCAAGTACTGAGGCTGAGCGCCTACAGTCCTGTGAATTTAAGGGGTCTGTAGGAGTAATGCACTCGTCAACTGTGAGAGGATATGTAGGCTGGCTTGATATCGTCATAACTGAACAGTCCTAGCTAAACACATAGCCTACTGACTAGTATGAACATATATTTATATTACTATCAAGCGACTTTGCTTGACCTAGGTTATGCTAATGACTTAAATAGCGTAGTTGGGCCAATTACCCACACTGACGATGAAGTCGATGATGTAGCTCATATCTCACAGTCATTTGCTTATAATGTTTCTAGCGGTGCCTCGTTGACCTTGAAACACTATTATTATACATGTAGACATGCTGTTTAAAACAACAGACATTTGGAGTTCTGGAGAAGTCTTCGTTAATTGGATATGTATGCGGGCTTCAACTGTCCTAGCGTTGTCCTACTAGCATGTAGGCCTATACACAATTTACACATATATAAATTGATAGATACAATACAATACATATATTTATATTACTGTACTGCGACTTTGCTTGATATAAGCTAATAACTTCAATACATTGGGCATAGGCAATTACCCAAACTGACGATTGCGTAATCTACACTGAACTACACTGGCTCCCCATAATGCTCGCATCTATTTCAAAATCTGTCTTGTAATGTACCGAATCTACACAAACTCTTCTCCTTATTTTTCTTTACTTCTTCCTCTCTCCAGTCCAGACGAGGGATACGTTCATCGTCTTAAGGTGATTTTGTGGGACACGATCCCTCAAAATACTAAAAATGACAGTTTAATAATAATAATATATCTCACAATAATCTGATAATAAGGCAAATACACAAGATGTATGAGATGAGTCTATTATACAAGATGCACGACTTGATTGTCACTCGAAGACTGGAAGAATAGCTTTAACAAAATCGGATTTGCATGCTTAATTGGCTAATTTATTTATTTTACAGAAGTCTACGTCAGTCCATTTGTGAACTGAAAGAATTAATTGTCTAGCATAATATGTGGTTACGATGTTGCTGCAACGTTGCTGCAGTTTGCTTCCTTGTGACAAATGATTATTTAGGCTGTGTACTTAATTACAATGTTTGCCTGCCTCCTCGGTATTTATCTGTTATCATCTGACCTCCTGATGTAAGCGTCAGATTTCTGAGAACGCCTCCGCAGTAAATACGAGCCATGCATTACAATTTCTAAACTGTCTTCGTTTAGGTCTATCGTTTAAATCCTGTAGCCTGAACAGCGGTTGATTTATCATAATTATAGCATATGCTTTATGCTAATTCACTCTGCTCGTTGAATCCGGATTGTGATGTTGACTGGGAAGGGCAGACGAGGAGGAGGAGGAGGAGGAAGAGGAGGAGGAGGAGGAGGAGCTGCAGCAGCAGCAACAACAACAACACCAACAACAACAACAGGAGCAGGAGATATAGAGGAATAGGGTAGGAGAAGAAGAAGGACGAAGCGGAAGAAGAGCAGAACGAGGAAGAGAGGTGTCGAAGTCGCATTTTTAGTAGTGTTGTTGCGATTTATATCACCATATCATCATATATTTGTTTATTGAGACTAATCCTGTCCTTAAAACGCAGCAGTTAACATATTATATCAGGATATGGCAGGTTTAGTCTAGTAAGGATTCTCAAAAAGCATGCGTGATATGAAACTCAGCACGGTCCGTACGCGGGCAGCGGGCACCAGTTCAACAGATATAGGATGTCTCTATGCATAAATCAATCAACTTTAACAGGTAGAAGCTAAAAAAGAGCGTCGTAAAAGCACCATAGAAATTTCATCTAGAAAACAGCGAAACTTAGGCAAAAGCGTAATTACAATTATAATGTTTTTTAACATGCAGTGAATAGTCTTGTATTGAAATTGTATGTTGCGTCTTCTTCACACAGACTATCAAAAACACACATACCCCAAATATGTGACCCAATAGCATTATTGTTATATATCCTCTAATGCTGGTGCTTAGCCATTAACTAATATAAATTTATATAAATATAGACAGTCATAAACTGTCCACAGTGAACATAGACATATTTGGACCCTAAGGGCATAAGCCTAAATGGACGAGGAGCAGGCGGCAAGGACCTCATCTAAGTGAGACACCAATCTGATCTGATAGTGACACTGAGCATACGAATAGATTCAACCCGCTCGGCCCTTGGGATGATCTCAGAAATGGGGCGTCACTCAAACTCATGCATTCTAAAAACTGTTAATGTAATATCACATTCTCACTCTACAAGAAATGAATCCAACCGTTCGCATACCGGTTAGCACGGAAGAACCCTCAGAATAATGGTTGAAGGCGTCACAAGAATTTAATACCGATGCATGTGACCATCACATGAAAGATAGTATTCGGTGCTGGTATATTACTATAACAGGCTCAGCTGGTGAGCTATAGTAATTATGCCTACAAAGTCGCGTTAAGTAGAATCCTAGTTATCGAGTGGAATGCTTGAGACCAAAAGTGGTGTAATATATAGTGTAAGCCATCGCTCTGTTTAATATGATCAGTAGCCTATAGTCATTTGACAAATGGTTAAGCGAAAGTCACGCACTTGGTAGGCCTATAGTTATGAAATCTACCAGCGCTTTAGGTGGTAAAAAATTAGACGTAAATAGGATCCAATTTTTCAACTTCACCAAGCTTCATCCAAGAAATTGCATAAAATAATTCTCTAAAAATTATCGTAATTGCACATTTATGTAGCTCATCTTCAAGAAAACTCTTCTAAGTTAGTTGTGAAAGTTTAATAAAATTATATTCAATCGCTGGCGAAGCAGAGAAAAGGCACGAACTTTGATCACAAGTTGTCAGAAATCTAAGACTTTTCCAGAATGCTTATATTATGGCATAGCAACTATTGCATACCCTGTGTCACGGCCTATCCTCACACACGTGGCAGGACAGCACTGTGATCTTCAAACCACGACACACGGAAGAGTTTTTCTATACTTTATTCCTACAGCTAAGTGACTAAGTTTAATACAGTCTAACTTCGGTATTGTATAAGAGAAAATAATAATGTTTCTGCAGCGTCTGATGGTCAGCCTCTCTGTCCGCAATCGGCCAGGTGAAGTTAGCCTCGACTGCGACGCACCAAAATGTCTGTAGAGAGAGCCCCGTGCTCTGCCCAGGTGAGGGTTAAATACCCTCTCGTCCCTTAGATCGAGGGTGAGCGATTCGCTATGGTACTTCGTCAAAGGCATCGTTCTTCTTTGATGTCGATAGAGGAAAGTGTTTGGGCTCATTAGCCCGCCGTCCAGATGTCGCCTGCCCTGATAACGGCGTCCGACCGTTATCACTTAACTCGGGTCACCGAGTGCATGGCGAATCCCTCGTTCGTCCGTGGGCGCCGCCCGCTGATGCGCCCGTCTGATGTCGTCGCCGCTGGTGGCGCTGCACTGAAAGGAGAGGGCTGCGACACCCTGCCAGTTTAAGAAAATAAAAATAAAATTCAACCATTATTTTCACTCCACCTTAATGGCAAAGCTACTTTGTTGCAATAAAGATGTACAGGATGGAGAAACAA
The DNA here is from genome assembly GCA_020284085.1 of Aporrectodea caliginosa. Taxonomy (NCBI): domain Eukaryota; kingdom Metazoa; phylum Annelida; class Clitellata; order Crassiclitellata; family Lumbricidae; genus Aporrectodea; species Aporrectodea caliginosa. The sequence continues at coordinate 511,948 of JACEVL010000025.1, forward strand.
TCGTTTGCTGCAGCATAACGAATAGAGATTCGAAGCGAGAGAAAGATAACGCTGCACTAAATAGCTCACTGAAATACAAAGATGCACAGGAGATGAGAATCCTTCTGGAGGATGACTGAAATCAGATAATTTTATATTCACGTTTAAATCTTGCCACGACAAAAGCAAGCGCGAATGGTGGTACACTGGGTAGCATGTACAGTGTACACAGTATAGTGTCTTCCTATGGAGTAACTTCTGAAGGGCCTTCAATAAGGATTTAAGATAAGGGGAGTTCTCGATATTTAAATTTTCACACGAGAGTATTGGACCATAGCAAACAAGCCCAGAGGAACAATAATATTTGATGCTTTTTTCTGAAACACGTAGGCCTATTGCAGAATGAAAATCGTTCGGTCGTCATGCTGCGATTTGAAACTAGGCTACATGAGCTGAGCTGATTAAACTTTCAATGCGTTTTGGGACGTTTCTGGAAACACCAAAGTGTTCAATTAAGAAATAAAAGGCCTAAGATTTGCTGTTTTACTATCACATCTGTATTTGTGTAATTATGGCAGCGTTTGTGCACTTCATGCTTCAGGGTTGAGGTATTTACTTTATGAATAGAATAAAGGGATGGAGCTTTCGAAGAAAGAGAGTACACATGGAAGTCACTTGGACGGTAACTTAGGTCACAATTTCGGAGAACGGGGTTGCCCTCTGCATGCTACAAAGCTGTCGTATCGACTCACCAATGCAAATAATATTAAAGTTCCAATATACTGGCTTTTCAATTGCGATATGAGTCAATAAGTGTATGGCTTTACCTTGATAAATGTTAATGGATTATTCTGCATTTACATGCTGAATTAAATTTTGGCCAAAATTTCACAAAATGCAGTCGTTGGTCCATAGTTGAGTAGAGAGCCACGTCCCTAATGAAACGTAAGGGAGGCCGCCCATATCCTGATATTGACCCTTGACAGGTCAACGGGCAAATCCCGAAGCCTGGACAAGGGGCTAGCGCATCGCATGGTTTCCGTTTACCGCCCAGCTAACGCCGTATCATAGTGAACCGCCTAGTGATGGAGGCATGTGTGCGTAATCAACTTGCCCAGCGTAGTTGCACAGAATTCACTCAGCAGGTCTGAACCCGACATCTGTTGAGTACAGGACCAGATATGTATGTGCTTTACCAGCATCGTGAAATCGTGATACTTGTCTAAGTAGTCTACAAGGCTATATATAATGCAGTATCTGCATTCATACATTTATGTTCAGCGTCTGCAGCGATATTAGCATCTCGGCCTGCGGAGCGAGATTGCTTGTCAGTTATGACACAGCTCATGAAGTACTTGATCTTATCGCGGTTGCCGGATATACCGCTTGTTCTTGTCTGCAGTTCAGTAATAGTCGTGTTATCGCTTTCGTAAGTAGATTGCCAATCTTTATTAAACAAATTTTAAAAAATTTACACGGATCTATTCTTAAATTGCTCAGTAAGACTGACTGAAATTAATGCAATCTAATATCGAAGCTTCGTAATACATGTATTTTATGGTAATATATAACAGGCATCAATCAATGATCGCTCCAAAGCGAAAGACACTGGAAAACAGCGGCAAATGGGAACAGAAAAGAAGCAAGGCAGGAAAGCGGACTTAGTCCTATATTGGTTGGGTGGTCCAGGACTTAAAATCGTGCAAACCTACCTACTAATTTAATTTTATTTACTGAAAACATGTTGGGCACCAAATATAACAAGTGGAATACGTCCGTAGCGACTGTTTCTTGACTGAACAGCCTGGCTTAGGGGAGGGGCGATAGCGCATTGGATAACACACTGGCATAGAGAGCGAGAGGTACCGAGATCGAGTTACGTAGGCGGACATGCTTTGTAGGCTGCTATTAGCGCCGTGTATTGCAGGCTGTCTGTTCTGTTAGTAGTTAAGATTTATGTCTTCTGTCATTTGTGTTCCTGTTTGTCAACCGGATTGTTTCAATAAAGAATATTATTATTTAGCTTTACATTGATTCGATTAATTATGGTTGAATAAGGAACGTTTTGCCGTATAGGCCTATACTTTGCAGGCGTTGTTGTTCGTTTCCTGCTATTCGGCGCTTGAACCGACAAACTGTCCAGAACGAGAGTAGGCATAATTTTGTCCCTTAAATTTGTCATTCAGGCTTCGATATTGAATTGTAATAATACAGTGTCATAGAGTTTGGAGTAGCTCAGCTGGAAACATTCCAAGCGCCAGATGACTACCGTGAACTGCTGGAGCTTGGTTTCTTTGGTGGAATGTCTCACAGTGGAATCCATTTCCGATATACAGGAGCAATTCACCGTGCCCTTTGGTTGCCACAGAGCTATTAACTACATGACGCTGTGACCATTTCGCTAACAGTATTCATGAACCATTGAAGCTAGGGTCCTAAGGATCGTGAAAGTCGTGTGGTGCATAATATCGAGAGAAAAAATTTATTAATAGTAACCCAGGAACAAAAAAGTATAATTTATTACACGGTGTTATGGTTAAACATATTTGTGTGTCAGAGTAAAACTGTGTATATAAAAACGCTGATTATTCAGAAATTTTCATGCGGGGATTTTCAAGAATTTCCATTATGTGAGGTTGATGAGTCATCGTCTCGTTGACTTGTTTGCTATTGGCTGGAGGGTATCCCGTGATAAATCATAAAATTCCAAACAGAAATTCCTGGGGTCGCCAATTACTTTATTGATTAAATAGACTGAATAACAGTATCTCTTTTGTCAACGTTGTTGTTGATTTTAGATGCAGGGTTTGCGACACTGCTTACGTACCAATATGGTGTCCAAACTCTTGGAGAAAAGGAGGGTGCGATAGAGAAATGGAATCGTTCATTTATAGTAAGTTACTTATTACGTAATTTACGGTAATTCAATCCAAGCATTTTCTTTCTATCGACTTCTTGTAGCAAATCAGCAGTCGTTTATTCCAGAGAAATGTAGACTACAGAAGAACTAGATAGCTTCATAATGGTGCTATATAAATATTTGGCTACATTAATTTAACAGTAGTTTGAAGTTTTCGATAAATTCAGTGAATGCTTTGCAATTATTTTTTTTACCAGAAATGTGTTTAGCTTGTAATGGGTTGGGCGTTACACGACTCACCACTCCAAGAACCTACAGGTACATCTTTCATTAGTTAAACAATATTGAAGTTCACTTAAACAACATAGTTACATAGCTCTTCCATCGAATTATTTAGCTGTAGAACGTACAGTATCATGTGCGTGTTTGACTTCATTTTATTGTTCCTGACCACTAAGCGTACGTTTGGGCAGTGAAATCATGCGACTCTATCAGTGGAAGCAACGTCTATCCTGACAAGTTTTCGTTTTAAAGCCTTCAATTATTATTTAAGGCGCAGTTATTATGATCTTCTTCAATTTGTTTAGGCCTAAGCGCCAAAACAACTCATGTCAAAATGAAGTAACCAGTTCTTTAAGTTCATATACAATGCAAATTATTAAATAAAGCTTGTCTGCTGCAATGTGATGTTTTTCTTTAGCAGCCATGTAGAAAGCTATCAACAAAATCAAAGCGTGAGCCACTCGGTTTGCGTCACACGATCGTGGAGTCGCTGTTCCGGATGGTGGTTAGGCCATAAATGCCGAGATGTTTAGTAAGTATATGTGCACTGCAAATAGTATTGGCACTCAGAATGTCTAATATAAACGTGACCTCTTAAATGTCTATTCTTTGAGGCTAATAGCAGGTAGAATATGATAAGAAAATAGGCTAGATGCTTCAAAAAGCCTTCCAAATTATAAGCAGATTTAAAGGTCATACTGGATCCCTGGCTTTTAACCTGTCTAGTTGAAACATTAAGTTCATATACAACGATGTTGTACGTTAATTTCTATTAGGCAAATAGTTAACCATACATTTCACATAGAGCCTTAAGTGACCTGCATTATGACCATAGCCTAAATTACATGAAAGTCATGGCAACAAAACTTTCGTCCTTAAGCAAATATGGCTCAGATAAGTGGAAGAGTCATCACTGGCAGGCACTCGTACACACGAAGAGCGCAACCGACGGAGTCCCGTCCAAAGGTAGCAGACGACATCGTGTCAAAACTCCTGAACCAAGCTGACTTAGGGGTGTGGTGCGATGAAAGGTGGTTGTGGCCGCGGTGCACGGGAAAACCACCGCACAGCGGTCCCTCTTAGGTGATATCAGGTAGATCTGACACTTGACAGTACATTATTGTACCCAATAACCCCTCATGCAGTGATTGATCTGTTTCTGTCATGATGTGTACTGTTATTTGTTTTCTGACGCAATAAATAAATAAAACAAATAAATAAATGAAGGAAGATTATCGCGTTCATGCAAAGAATTGAAATTAGTAAGTTGCTCTTTTATTAATATGAGACAGAAGACCACAGTTGACTAAATGAACAGTTGATAATATTAAGAGCTACTCCCAATCACGAAAAGCTCATTATTGATAGACACTCTTGTAAGGTTGCAATGACTTGAGCTCCATAATATTATCTTCATCAGTTAGTAAGTAAACTATTTAGGTGTTTGCCATAGTTAAAATCTTTCTGGATCAATCTACAGATAGGGATGAAAGTACTGTCGGTCATTCTGATCGGGCCGCTACTAATTTGAAAAAGTGATTAAAATGTTAACTAGCCATACTTTTCATACACTTCCTTTAAAAAAACTCTATGAAAGATCAAATGCCTTCAGAATTAATTTTCCTGGACAGCCTAGTCAAGGGTGAAATTTCCTAATTTCATGTCGATTTAAATTGTAACTGAAATGGAATTCCACAACACTACAACTATTAGTAAATTAATTTAAAAAATACAAGCAATACCAAAAACAGTTGCATAATACTACAATTCTACAAAATTTACTACGAGCGTTGTTTTTTTTAGCTACCTTGAATATCAGCAGGAATACACGGTAGAGTCTTCTGTTGCCTATAGATGCCAATCCGGATGGAAAACCTATCCTGACTGCAATATCCGTACGTGTTTAGATTCTCCTTGTAAATGATCTCAAAGTTGCTTATTGAATTGCGGTTTTCATGTTCTGAAGTGGAAATAGGAGTACTTGATATTATTATAACAAGTACAATTATTTATTACAAAGAATGTGAAGTTTGGAACTCACTTTGCAAGGGCGCAAACTAATATCTCGATGTTCAGGCATCAGCTGTATCCCACGGCATTAGCCTGTAATTCATAATCTAGACTCTAACCTAAACTAAACAATGTCGCAATTCGGACTTCAATTTTTTTGTAAATGCAAGCAATCTGAAATCCAAGTTGTCAATCAGGGTTCAAGTGCATCGTTATTAATTAGCGTCACTCTCAAACATTACCTTTCTGGTGGCGTTAGTTCATTGCTTAATAACACCGGGGATGACTTACACGCCATATATTTAAGTAGATAGGAAGACATTGTAAGTAATAATTAGTAAGACCGTATCCTACGCTCATGGATCCTAGTAATGCAGGCATCTAAGATAAATGTGGACGTTTACATGGAAAGGGCCCAGTTCTGGCAGATGATGTCGTAGGCACGCCAATCCTAACACTTGTTTGGTTAAGCTTTTAATATGAGTGACATCATATGAAAATCGAAAATAATAATAAACGCTCTTTGTTCTCATGAAGCCTGAATCTAATCAAAAGCTAATTAGTTTGGTATTTTATAAGGCATATAAAGGTAGTTTATAGAAAAGCAGCCTATAGCAAAAATAAATTGGTACAGAACAGCTAGACCTCCCTCGATGGGTTCATAAAGTAAAAGGTGCTATATAGATGTGTAGCTGTAATAATATAACCCTATATTAAAGTTTTAGTTAGATTTACTGAATGCTTTGTAATTATTTTACCAGCCATCTGTTCAGATTGTATCGCCGGTACAACATGCACCGCTCCAAACACCTGTACAGGTATATCTTTCATCAGTTAAACAATGTTGAAGTTATTTAAAACGACATGGCTCTTCCTTCGAATTGTTTAGCTGTAAAACTGATATTATCTTGTTTCATTTTATATTAACTGCTTAATAAGCTTGAATTATTCAGCTGTGAAATCACGTGACTTCGTCAGTGGGCAACTTTTGTCCTTTTGACTTTTCCAGTCAAAGCCTTTAAATATTTCCTTATTATTAAAGTCGTGGATACAGTCACGCCCTATGTGAGCCTATACCTGGAACTAGAATCACGCCCGCTACGCAATAATTGTTCAAGCATGTCACATGATTTTGTGTACGTGAAACGAACCGACCGACAAACAATCCCGACTGCGGTGGAAGGTTGTTTACCGTGTTTTCTAATGACGACACTAACCCTAACTCTGTTCCTAACCGACCCTCACGACGAGTAACCTGACCCTAACCGACCCTCCGACGCCTAATCTCACCCTAAACGACCGTCACGAATCCTAACCTGACCCTAACCGACTGTCAAGATGTCCGCCATTTCAAAATTCCAAGGGAACACAGTGAGTTCACGTGACAAGCTTTCGCCAATAACACGACGGCGTGAATGTAGTACTGGGGTTCCGCTAACGTCCGGGGCGTGAACGGATCCACTACGTATTATTAAAGCCTTATTATTATATTCTTCAATTTCTGTAGCCGCCAAAAACAACGGATGTAAAAATTAAGTAACTTCAGTTATTTTGTGTTCACATGCACTATCTCATGACATCATTTCATTCCAGCTATAGTTTCAATCAAGTCAGACATAAGTTACTGTACTTATAAGTTTAATATGCATTACATTTAGATATTGACGAATGTGCATACAGGACATCCGGATGCGCGCATACGTGTGTCAACAGTTACAGTAGTTTCAGTTGTCGATGCAATCCTGGATATGCGTTGGACGCCAATGGACGCACATGTCATGGTAAGAAGATTTGTATCATCTTAGGGATATGAAATTATGAGGAGTTTGTGAAGTAGCGGAACGGCATACTCTGTTCTAGCTGCAGTTCACGTGAAGTGAGAACATTGTTTCGTAGCAAGTCTCATTTCTTAGACCGTTAACCGCCTATGGCTATAGTAATGAGTTAAGTAGGCTATAGTAATATGTAAAGCTATGATAGCTCAATTTATTCAAAAACGAACTGATTTCATAGGTTCTGATAAACCTATATGTTCAAAAACAAGCGTTACACACTATGAAGACTTTTAAAACGGGACCTTAGGTTAGTAAAGCAGAATCGCCACACAGATACATTTCGTAATCACTCTTCTATTTTATTGCATTGTATTTGGAAAGAAGATACTACTTCTATAGCTCATTTTGTAGTTTTCTGGACATACAGACAACGATGAATGCACAGCCAGTTGTTCCCAGCGCTGTAGTAATAACTCAGGCAGATTTACATACAGCTGCAATCCTATGTACACTTTGGCCCAAGCGCCCGATCTGTAATGGATGGTTGACTTCCTCTCATGCCGTCAGCATGTCACCAGATTCCAGGGCCAGACCTCTAAACCTGTGGCCATCAACGCAAGTGTGGTCCAAGGTTCTGGTATTAATGCCTCAGACCTTCATCCCGTAAATCTTTAGAACAAAATGTTTAAGTACGCGGATGATACTTCTTGTTGGGCGAGAACAACGCTTTCAGAGGAGCTAAGCAACGATTCAAGATGGGCTGCCCGAATCAACCTTAAGCTAAGAGCAACCAAGTCGCGGTATACTATAGATGCTTGTTGCGAGGAGGAGCTGTGCTAATATGCCATCCCCGATGACTGATGTGCTTCGGGTCGACTCAATGCACATCCTCGGCATTACCCTCGAGCGAGATCTTGGCTTCATTGGCCATATGGACGAGATCAGCTCTGCGTCTCTGCACGCCTTACGTGTCCTAACAGTGCATGGTCTTCCACCAAAGGCGTTACATCTGGTCGCCCAGGTTACCATGGTCTCCAACGGTGCTATATGAGGCGCCATCGTGTGGGGCCTAGCATCAGCATTCGAACGCAAAAGACTCGAGTGGTTCTTACAAGGGCTGTGCGCCTGGATTATCTCCCATCTGCAACCTCTACCATCGAAGAACGCGTTCCGTCGGCTGAGGACCTCCTCCTCCAGTCCATCATTTGGAATGAGATGCACGTCCTACGCCGCTTCTTTCCGCCACCTGTGCGGCGACCCTACGCTCACCGTACCCGTGCACACGACTTCGTACTTCCCCAAAAAGACTCTAATAATTATATAACTAGAGTTCTATATATGAGTATTCTCAAGCCATCTCGCTGTCTCCAAATCTCAATAATTAAAACATTAGGTATTTTTTCTTTACATGGTAGTGATGTTAGTTTCAAAGAGGTACACGTATATATCTTCCTGCTTGATATAGGCCTATAATAAACGAATATAGTCTAATATTCAACTTTCTCAAACGGAGATCATGTGTTACTAGCGAACGTGCGTATTAAAGCTTACCATCAGAGCCTTTAAAACTTGCATAAAAGCAAAAATAAATGGACCATTTAAATAACGAGTTAATCTACATTTGGAGAGGTGAGCGACAGTCTAGTGGTTAGCGCGATTATCGGTCGACAAAGACGTCAGGGTTACAGTCGTCGCCAAAGCAGACATTTATTTAGACATTTCTGCCACACCTGGGCCACCAAGCCAACTCAGCTATAATGAGAACAATGACCGTACACTGTCGGTGAAAAAATCAGATGGAAACCATAAACCTAGGCCAGAAATTGACGTCGCTAACACTTTATATTCACGTGTCGTTCTTTTTCTTCTTCCTCCTCCTCATCCTCTTCCTCTTCTTCTTCTTGTTCTTCTTATTCTTGTTCTTGTTCTTGTTCTTTTTCTTTTTCTTCTTCTTGTTCTTGTTCTTTTTCTTTTTCTTCTTCTTTTTCTTCTTTCTTCTTCTTTTTTATTTTTTCTTCTTCTTCTTTCTTCTTCTTCTAGATCAGAAGATTTACGCTTTTATAATTTTCACTCTATGCAGACATTGATGAATGTGCCGCAAACACATCTGGATGTGCTCAACTCTGCAATAACTATGTAGGCGGTTTTGCTTGTGGTTGCAATCGTGGCTACGTTCTGGCGATAAACGGTAAAATGTGCAACGGTTAGTCGTATTTTCTAGAATTTCAACTGATTTCATATTTTAAGAAATGATGAAATTTACGATATTTGTTAAGTAGCACATCTGAGCTATATCTAGTTCAGCAAAGTACATGTAAATACTCAACTAAGTTTAAAAATTTATACGATGTAGTCGATAGGCCTATAATTAGTTTCTCACGGAATTCCTCGAACTATTATGCACATAATGTAACATCTGAAAGTTACAACCCTGCAACCATGGTATTATTTTTGCAACCATCGCTGTCACTTTCTTTCACAGTGTCTATTCTCTGTATAATCCGATTTTTTCTTCACGTGAGCGACTTTCTAAACCGAAGTCAGCGACTCTCTGTCTTTAATTATATAAGACGATGAAGCTTGCTCCACAACAATAGTCTCCCCATATAAAAAGAAAAGTAATTTCTGTTCAGCTGCTGGGTGAAATCATGAAAAGTTTGATAAACATTTTCTATAATGAAAAATGTGCTACTATCAAAATTAGCGCCTTTCGAGATACTCATAAGGCGCATATAAACAGCTACAAACATGTATGCATTAATTATATTTAAGTTCTCGTTAATTTCAGATATTGATGAGTGCGCATTTAGAACTTCACGTTGTGCACAAGTCTGTGCAAACACAGTTGGAAGTTATAGATGCGGATGCAATCCGGGTTACACTTTGGCACAAAACGGACGATTGTGTAACGGTAAGATGCTTAAAAGCGATTTTGACGGGGCGATTTTGTCGGTTGGCGATTTTGAAGGGGCTATTTTGGTGATGGGTGATTTTAACGGGGCTGTTTTGACGGGGGTATTTTGACCGGGCTATTTTGACGGGGTGCCGTTTAAAACACATTCGACGTCTGTTTTCATGATCATAATTAAAAATGGTGTTAAGATAAGACGGTGTTAAATATATTATCCATGTCAATGTTACGCGATTGAATGTCACATTCAACCTGTTTGTTATAAATGTCAACAAACACAGTACCAACTGGCACCAATTGATTTAAAGCTAGGTGCTCATTGGATCACGATCACAAAACACAAAGATGCCATGCCATCATGAGTTAGAACTTATTGGGCAATTGTCATTAAAACAGACAGAGACGTGCCTCCGTCACGTAATATAAGTATCGGAAATGCATACTCTGTTCTAGCCGCGGTTCGCGTGCCATGGGAAAGTTGTTGCGGTAGAAAGTTTCTGTTCTTATACCGAGCGTTCGTCAACCGGTTACTATCGTAGTTAAAAGTTTAGTAAAGTAATAAGTAAATCTATAATAGATTAAGTCATTCAATGAGGAACTCATTTCACAGGTTCTGATAAGAAGTCGTGTATATGTTCAAAACATACACTACCGGTAATGCGGAATTTGGATATCCTACTTTTAAAATTCGACCTCAGAACAGAAAAGCAGACAGCCATACAGTTCGTAAGCAATACTGTATTTTTCTTGTATAGTATTTGGAAAGAAGTTACTAATTTTTATCCTGATTTTGTGATTTGTTAAACATACAGGCGTCAATGAATGCACAGCAAGAACATCCGGGTGTGCTCAGCGCTGTACTAATAACGTTGGCAACTTTACATGTAGCTGCAATCCTGGCTACACTTTGGCGTCAAACGAACGATCCTGTAATGGTCAGTTCAACTTTCTAGAACTGAGCTCTTGCGTTACTAGTGTGCCAACCATCAGAACTTTAAATTTATGTAACAGCAAAATAAATGGCATATACGCAGGCGACTTTGTCTGTTTCGGGCGGCGTTTGCCATAGATGACTCTGTCGTGGTGACTTCAACATCATCATAGGCTAGAGTCGTTGTAGGATGGGCGCCGTTGTTGGCTGCCAGCTTTGTTTGTTTTCCGTACTTTATATGTATGTAAACCAGAGTGCGGTTAGGAACTGGTAAAATAAAGAAATACTACTTACTTACTTATATTAAAATATCTAGAAAGTCTAAATGAGGGGAGGCGAGTAATAATCTATTGGTTAGCGTACTTGACTGTCAATCCAGAGGAAAAGAATTGAATACTCGTCAGGGCAGAAACTTGTTTCGAGATTTCTGCTTCACCTATGCCACGTAGAAAGCTCAGTAATAATGAGAACACTGACCGTACGCTGTCTGTCGGAAGATCCCAGGCTAAAAATTGACGTCGCTAAAATTTATACTCGTGGTTTTCTCTCAGAGTTATGCTAATGGCCTGTACATGTTATTCTAATTCTTCTTGTTCTTACAGAGCTGGTCTTGTTCTTGGACTTGTTCCTCTTCTTCTTGGTCTGTTTCCTCTTCTTCTAGATGAGATGAATAACTCTTATACTGTTTTCACTCTATACAGACATTGATGAATGTGCCGCAAGAACATCTGGATGTGCTCAGCTCTGTAACAACAACGTAGGCAGTTTTACTTGTGGCTGCAATCCTGGATACGTTCTGGTGCAGAATGGAAAAACGTGTAGCGGTCAGTTCAAGCGTCAAGAATTACAACTGATTTCTTATACTAACAAATGATGATATTTCACGACGTTTACAGATTTGCACAGCTGTGTTCTTCATAATTCGGCAATGTATAAATTATGTAAAAAATCACATAAGTGAAGTTAAGAAAGTATACGAAGTAATCAATATATCTAAGTTTCTCGAGGAATTCCTCGAACTATTATGCACATCAATGTACCATCTTAAAGTTAGATCCCAGCAATCATGGTATTATTTTGCAACGAACACTATAGTATTATTTCTCGGTGCTTATTCTCTGTTTAATCCAATTTTCACGTCTGTTACTTTCCGAACGTCTGTCGGCGTCTCACTCTTTAACCATTCTTGTTACAGCAGTTTTATATATAGCGCCCCTTTCAAGACAGTCTACTCAGGGAGCGTTCCCAGCCCAACCCTGGTCAAACAGGAGAGTCTTAAAGCCAGAGATGAACAGCGCAGATTGAGCTATTGGCGTCAGACGAAGTGCAACCGGAAGCAAATTACAGGTCACCGGGTCAGCTACAGAGAAAGCGCGGCGCTGTCGGATTACAGTCCGCGCATGGGGAGAAGTAACTCCGTTTGCGCAGACGACCACATGGAGACACGACGCTGAATAGCCACAGTGGAGAAACAGAGCTCTCGCAGATATGGTGGTGCCAGGCCCTCAGTGCAGCGCCGGAATTATGTCAGATGATAAAGCATACTCCACAATAATAGTCTCCCCAGATAAAATTAGAAGTAGGCCTAAGGACACAAATCTGATCATCACCTGAGGAAAATCATGAAATGTTTGAACAAGTGTTTCTATAATGAAAATGTTCTACTTTCAAACTTATCTCCTTGTGAGATACTCATAAGGCGCATATAGATATCTACAAACATTTTACACTTTAACCTAGCAACTTTTAATAACTAATGCGACTATCCATACCTACAACACCCGATCACGACATAACCTTCACCCGAACATCTTCAAAACGAATACTAGACACTTCATTACCAGAATAGTAGGCCCAAAACTATGGAATGCAATTTACCCTATTGCATCCGCTCCCTAACCTCTCTTCAATGCTCCTTTAAGTTGGCATATAAAAAACATATGTATACATGTGATTAATATATTCTGCCCACTGCCTATACGACTACAAGCCACGGTGTTAATTCTTGTTATCATTGTCCTATCATTGTTGTCTTACTTTATTATGTGAACGACTCTATAAGCTCTTTGAGCTTCTTCTAACCATGACTTAGACCTTTCACCATTCTTTTTCCATGATCACATACTCATACGACATTCTTCTGCAAAGATTCTTATTCGTTAATTAATTGAATTATTATTTGTCACCATGATTGTGAATATGATTAACACTGTATCGACTCCAATAAATTTCATTTGATTTGATTTCCTCGTTAATTTCAGATATTGATGAGTGCGCATCCAGAACGTCAGGTTGTGCAGAATTCTGTACAAACACAGTCGGAAATTATACATGCAGATGTAATCCGGGTTACACTTTGGCACAAAACGGACGATCGTGTAACGGTAAGATGTTTAAAACTCAATCGGCATTTTATTTCATAATCTTAGTAATAAATAATATTAAGATAAGCCTGATGGTATTAAATAGTTCACGAATTCCATGCTAACGTTGCGCGTTTAATGATTATAACGTGTATCGTTTAACCAGTTTGCTATAAATCTCATCAAAACACAGTATCAATTTGTACTAATTGATATAAAGCTTCATTTAACTATTGGCCTCATTCTAGAGAATAATAAACATTTTCATAAATAAAAAAATCAACTTTTACAGAAAGTATTTAACGTGAACTTATATACAATAGTGGTATTATCAGTTACTACACATAAATAAACAGCTCTCAAAGCATCAGCTATGTCATGTATTTTATGTTCAGATGTAAATGACTGTGTTACAGCACTTTCACGTAACGATCAATAGAATAGTAAACTATAATTTGTATCGCATTATCTGACCACCACCAGTTTCTATTTAACTAGAAAGGCAACGCAGTTCTCTTATCTACGCTTTCAAAGCATCATACAAATCGCCGCTTAATTTGTTTGTCCACAGATGTTAACGAGTGTACGGCAGATACGTCCGGATGCGTTCAGATTTGTAGCAACAACATTGGAAGCTATACTTGTAGATGCAATCCAGGTTACGTTTTGGCACAAGACGGAAAAACTTGCAACGGTACGTTCTGTACAAGATAGAGATAATCTGTGCTTGTCGAATAATGATATTTGCTGATTGCAAGAAAAACAAGACAAAAAGTAACAGAAGTACAATAAAAAGAAGAATAACAAGAACAAAAAGAATAACAAGAACAGTTCCATTACATTATCCTGTTGAATGCAAGTGCAGGGGAATAAATTGAAGCTTTCATAAATTAAGTCTTATAGTTGTGCATGAGTCAAAAGGAAAAAAGTTTGATGAGAATTTTGGATGGAAATTGACGACGAAGTAGACCTAATAGAAAGTGGACGAATTATATCAAGGATTGGTGCAAGCAAACTCTGAACAGCTTGGGAATAGCAGCGCATAATCTGGGAATGTACAACAGCAGTTTTTTCATTCATTCATTCAATTTATTTAATGTGCCATGTGGACTTGAAACACTAATGTTATAAAGCAGTCGCCGAAATGTCGAGACCATAGAAGATCCATTAAGCTTACGTTTGTGTTACATTCCTTAATAGTAAGCCTACAGATAGGCTACAAATAGCCTTCAGTTAGCTTGCAGTTAGCCTACAGTTAGCTTACAGTTAGCCTTCAACTAGCTTACAGCAACCTACTGTTAGCCCACAATTAGCCTACAGTTAGCTTACAGTTGGCCTTCAATAAGCGGGTGCCTGTCTTGTTTTTTTTTAAAATAGGCAATGATAAAACCACACCGAATACCTCTGGACAGCCGCCACCTGAACGCTAAGACCAACCAATTGTTGCAAACTAGGCGTCCTACTCCACGATGTCAATGCCTTTATCTAATCCACCGATTACAGAAACATTCGTCATCGACAGGCCAGAGCAGGCAGAAAAAAGCACACCACATCTTAAATATAGACCTATACCGAGTCTATTGCGTCTACAAACTTCAAGTGGTGTTTATAATATGTTAGCCAAATAATAGCCTATATTTCGTGTTGTAATGTGTTAACAATCTTAAAATAGGGAATATGTTTTTAACGCATTGACAGTTAAACTGATATGCAAGAAATTGTTACACGTTTATTTAGAGGCAGGTATCATCATTTTCATATACTACTGCACGCTTGCATTATTATAAGACGATGCGCAAAGCTAATTAGTAGTCAATCCCATTGTTTATCATTTTGCAATAATGACCCATATAAAAATGGTTCATTACACACTTGACTGCCAGCACAGAATACTTGTAGGCCTAACCGTTATAATCGTATTCGTGTAATAATTATAATCGTAATAAATACTATATTAAAATCGTGAGACCGAATAATCGCAATCGTAAGTAATCGATGGGCATTTTGGTGAGACTTTTTACGTTTCAACTGGTATAACCATGATTTACAGTAACTAACTTCTCCAAACTTCACAAGGTAATATTTTAATTAATAATTTACTGGATAAAATTGTTGAATATGTGCCACGATTTATGTTTGCTAGGAAAGTTCTGCGGAAAGGTCAAAAATAAATGTTGGCTAATAACGGAGCTTCGCCTGTTGTAATGAAAGACAGGACTCCAACTGTACAGTCTATTGCAGTCTATTTATTGTTGATATCTCCCGTTTCTCAATTTCTATTCAGTGTTTAATCCTGAACTCCTTAATAATTAACACGTCATCATAAAATTGCAGTTCTGCGTATTGCAATGGCTTCCAAAGGTTTTTGTTTAAATTGTTGCCCATAGTTAATAAAAAATTGAACTTTGGCCATTCACAACAACAAAATTTAGTTCTTATAACTCAACTTATCACCATTCCACGAGGTCATCTGATTGCATTTCTTTGGTCTTACCAAAAAGTAGAACTGTTCTTGGTGAGTGAACTTACTGGTTTCTGGACCTAGATTTTGAAGCGCTCACTATATCTGTCTCCTCTGCTCAACTGCCTCTGTCGCTTCGTTCTCAAACTATTATTATGACTTAACTTTTCCAGATTGCTTATCAACCACCGGCTGCCTCTTTATCTCAGCCGATTGATCGTCTGAATATCGTTTGATGCCTTGTTCACTAGATACCAGCACAATAGAAAATACCAATTAATAATATAGTTACATTGCCTTCCAAGGGTTCTCTTCCTCAACAAAACTTGCATTAGCAGCCGCTCTGCCTCCTCTCCGGTCCCTCTGGCAACCGGACTCAGACTTTCACTGAACATCAATCTCTGGACAACCCCTCTGATAAGACGCAGCCCTTGAATATAAGCTGGTGCCTTGCCCTTAGCTTTACAGCAGCGATTAGAAATTTGGAGTTTACGATTACGATTACGATACAGTGATATTTATATTGGGATAATGCAATATTTTAATACTGAATGGTAACATTTCGCTGTATATTATAGTAAGTACGTATGTATCAAGATACTTATAAGCATAGCAAATTTTAAGTACATAAAAGCCGTGTACAACAATGCAAGAGGATATACATAAAATGCGATTTGACAGACACCCGAACATGCCGATGGAAGAGCAGCGTTAGAAACATCGGATTTGCATGCTAAAGAATTAATAAACTGTACAAAACGTCTGCCGAAGACCTTTGTTTTGTGAAATACACAAAACAAGAATATGGTAATAAGTGGTTACAACGTTGCTGCAACGTTCCGGCAGTTTCCTTCCTTGTACCTGACGATTAGCGAAGTCAAGAACTTAATTACAGTGTTTGAGAACTCTGTTTGTTTTGTACATCATATGACCTGCTGAAGTATGTCTCGAATTTCCTAGAACGACAATTTAACAGACTATGCGATCATAAATTCCTTGCAATTATTAAACTGTTTGTTTGGACCCACCCCATCGTTCAAGTCCTGCTACCTGAATATCGGTTGAATCCGCATATAACGCAGACTATTGCAACTAAATAAACGCAAGCCTATGTTTGTTCAGTAGCACTCTACGGCTAAGCTAATGGATGGTAGGCCTAAACGTTTTATCGTCCGAATTTCCGAGAACGACATTTTCATCGCATATGCGATCATAAATTCCTTGCAATTATTAAACTATGTTTGTTTAGACCCATCGTTCAAGTCCTGCTACCTGAATATCGGTTGAGTCCGCATATAATGTAGACTGCTGCAACTTAAACTACGCAAGCCTATGTTTGTTTAGTAGCACTCTACGGCTAAGCTAATGGATGGTACACGTTTTATCCGAATTGTGGTAGTGACTCACATCTATAAAACAGCAGAGGTTGGACAAAAACGTCTTTCAATAGAAGCGATGAATTGTCTTATTGAAAATTTATGTAGCGTATTCTGTGACTATTGTCAGGACATTCGTCAGATTTAGATTTCTGCAATTTTTATATTATATAATAATTATTATAGTAAAACGCACATCAAAGTCCAACGCAATTCATAGAATGGAGATTGATCCCGAAGAAATAAACGTTTCACCCGCATCTTACTCAGGTATAAAAGGCAATGAAACCAAAGCAAGACATTCATTTGCCGTGAAAGAGTCAAGAAGTATTATTGTAGGCCTATATAAAGTATAGTAAGAAACTTTTCTTAAAGTAAGTTTTGCTATGGATATGGAAGGCGAAAAAAAATTTGTTGACGTTCTAGAATTTTACGTATTGTTCGTATTTTGTATTACGTATTTCACAGTAAAATGATCCAGTAAATAGTTTTCATGTTTTAAAAACTTTGTTTTAGCCTTCGATAGTCTTCGACAGTCCCATCGCCGTTAGGACCTATGGCCGGTAGGCCCTATGACCAATCGTCCTATGACCAATCGTCCTATGACCAATCGTCCTATGACCAATCATCCTAGAACCCTTTCATTATACTCTGATACTATGATGATAAAAAATATTAATACCAATAATAGCAATTATCAATAGTAATTAACAATATAATATTAGTAAAAAATGGTGATTACTGTAGGCTGACGTAGAGTAGTTTTTCATTGCTGTATCTAATTGTCCTGCCACGAAATTGTTCTCAAGTGATGGCATTCTGTATTTGACTAAAAATTGTCGTTGGTCTGGCACTTTGTCAGTATATCCATGAATATTTACTATGTGATGACCTATAGGCCTAATATGAATCCCGTATAGGAATATGGATCCCACAGGAATCACAGGAACAGAGTAGCCTGAGTAGGCTTTCATTTGAATGCAGTTTTACGCCAACCTTTCCGGCATTTTCATGGGCATTAGATGGGACCCAAATGGGCACGATACAGATCCCATAATTTTATTGGAATATAATGAGTTCCATGTGGTATGTGGTAAAGCTAGAATTTGGAAGGATATAATTAGAACATCACGGGTTCAGCAGCATATGCCCCCAATGAATCAATGGTGTAACTGTAATTGTAATCTGACATTTATAAAGCGCCACTTCAAGAAAGAACTCATCGCTAACGCTCCCGACCCGTAGCAGTGAAATTACTGTCGGATCATATAGACTTTAGGCGCTTGCGAAACTGGAAAAGCGACACACTGAGGAACTTGAGTCGCAACCCTCGAGATAGGCAATTCCAGCTGGTGG
The DNA here is from genome assembly GCA_020284085.1 of Aporrectodea caliginosa. Lineage (NCBI taxonomy): Eukaryota > Metazoa > Annelida > Clitellata > Crassiclitellata > Lumbricidae > Aporrectodea > Aporrectodea caliginosa. The sequence goes on from JACEVL010000025.1 coordinate 530,252, forward strand.
GCCCAACATAGGCGCAGCTTCGGGACTGAGCTGTAGAAGTATGCATACAAGGGACAGTGAGGAGTCTATGGGTTGTCAACCGATGGGTGCCACGACCCGGGACCGAGGAAACAGAATGCGGAAGTCCCTAAGCTATGATGGAGCAGAGCCAACAACGCAACAGCGCTAACTTGATGGATTTCGAATGGGCATCTCCAAAGGCTTATTATTTTGACTACGGCCTAACTTGAAGCGACCATCTGGAGCGCCTCCTATCAGTCTTTCTCAAAGAAACGCTGAATGAATGTGTTATTGTTATTAGGGGCCTACAGTTGAACAGAGACAAATTTCTCATACGTCGGTAGGACAGTCTGCAGTAGTTCCTCTCCGTGACCCAAAAGCGAGAAGTATATATTTTAGAATGAGTAGGCGTTGTATTTTTATGCTTCGACATTTCACAATTACTCATGATCGAAATGGAATGTTCGTAGCACTTAATTCATCGGAGAAAATGCTTATTAAGCTTAAATTAAAGCAGAATCAATGAAAGATTGCAAAGAAAACTATACTGAAACAGTAAAATAGTTAAAAACAAATGTGTACTGTTAAGCAATCCCGCATCAAAATGTATCGTTAGAAAGGCGGTCTGAAGCGAATGACATACTATGGGTTGAAATATCTCGAAGGATAAAAAAAGTTACTAGTGTTTAACCGTTTTCTGGCTTAGCTAAATGTCGCGAACCAGGTAACTGGCAAAAAGTAAATAACTTCTACAAATATAGGCATATTCTGAAAATTAATGTATCATTTGATTCAGTTTTAAGAGCTCTTCCCAACGATATATGCATGACAATTAACTAGTTTTGAATTAGAATATTTTACAAAACAACTGGCAGTTTTCTCGAAAAAAGCTATTTTCGTAACTTTGGCCCTCTGTCGTAGTAGGCATTAATATTTTTAAAAAGTGTTGGGAAAGTTTTTGACCCCATACCATTAGGCAACTTTTGGTTGCTATTACTTTTTGAATTTCTAATTTTTGCTTTTTTTAATTTACCCTAATGCACATTGTGCAGCGGCAATGAGCAACAGTAGGCCTAATTATACCAACAAATTCGCGTTAAGTAGTATTGGGAAAGTTTTTTGACCCCATACCATTAGGCAACTTTTGGTTGCTATTACTTTTTGAATTTCTAATTTTTGCTTTTTTTAATTTACCCTAATGCACACTGTGCAGTGGTATACCAATAAATTCGCGTTAAGTACAATCCAAGTAATCGGGTTAAGTGCATGAGACCTAAAGAGGTAGGCCTATGATACATAGTGCAAGCCATGGCCTGTTTATATAATCACAGGCCTACAGTCATATGTTTTTTGGCTAAAAGAAAGTCACGCACTTGGTATGTACAGTTATGATTTATAGCAGCGTTAAAGTGGAGTGCATGATAACTAAATTTGTATAATAGTAAGCCATCACACTGTTTAATATGATCAATAGCCTATAGTCATTAGACATTATGGTTAAGCAAAAGTCATGTATACATGTGGTAGGCCTACAGTTCTTATTTATGAGTATTTCTCAAAAGCGATGACCTTTCCAAAATAGCAAACAGCTGCAAGTGATCACAAGCAACGCTTACGATCCTTACCAAGAGTGCTCTTCTACCATAAAGCATGCAGAGTCAAGGCTATACATGTGCTATTGATGTCTTGTGTGACACATGTAGTATCATATTTTGTAGAAATATTGCCCGCATCATTTTTGGGGAAATGACAGCAAATTAGCAAATTACAATCTATTCTTCAAATTTAGCTCTTTTGTAATGGTTGCCATTCTATCTGTAACAGGGTGAAGTTGCTGTACATATTGGCTTCCTGCCATGCCTCCTCAAGATTACTCCCTTCAATCGCTCTGCCCAAGCATTGCAAAGCACAGTGTGGAATGCACCAGGGCATAACACCCACCTGTTTTGTATTGTGGATCTAGGTGTAGTTTTCTTGCTCTCTTGTACAGGTCCATGTCCATGCTTGCCACGAGTGTGCTTCCTGGTCCAATGCCAGTGCATCGTGTGGTACCTGATGTCGCTAGACAGAAAGTCCCCTCTGCAAGCACGTCTGCCATATTCAAATCCTCCACTGCCTGATCTGCTTGTTCAAGTGCAAGTCGTTTACTGGTGCATCAGATGCCACCGACCAGCTATCCATGCTCTCACGTTTATATGATATGCAAATAATCAATGTAGTGACATTTCTTCTCTCAATTCAGATTAATCTCTAAAAAGATTGGCCTCAACGCAATAGGTAACCTTTGTCATCCATGCGCCCAAATGCATCTGGCTGTCTGAAACAATACATCCTGTCACCGACCGTCTCTCCTAAAATCAGTAGAAACAATTCCATGACTTCCTTGTAATTATATCTTGGAATATATCTAGTGTTGCTTCCACATATTGATGCTCCGACACCAGCCTCATGAGGATGGATTGTGAATGAAGAAGGTGTTCTCGTAGCTGTAAATCACGCAAAGTTGATAAGTGTAGCACCAGGTGCTGCTTCTGTCGAAGTGCGAACTGTCCATGTACATTTATGTGCAATTGCATTGGCTGCAACAAATGCTTGAAGTAGTCAAGTCATGAAACACGAATATTGCATACGTAATGTAAAAAATGGTTAAACAGTAATCACAGGCTCCTGAAAATGTTGAATAAATAATGACGGTTAAACTGCCATTTCTGTTTATTGGCAGTGCTACATACGTGTTTTTAGTTCGAGCGCATTCCTTGACCCCAAAAATGTTAATTTTGACACTAAAATCACGTTTCCATCATATAGATGACTTCACTTATAGCCATTTGAAGATACTGGCCGCCATTTTGGCCGCCATCTTGTTTTTGGTTTCCTGGTAGAGCTGCATATTAGGGTGGAGTGAAAATGGCAAAAAAATTTTTTTTTCTGAATTTCAATTAGCTAGATATGTCAAAAGGTGCCAATAGATCAATAGAACACTGTGTAAAAATTACAAGATTTTTGATTAATGTTTTGATCGCCCTTCGCAACTTCTTAGTTTGCAATACTAAGCGACATGAGAACGATATAGGTAGATTAGTGTCTACACTCTACACAGAGTCTACAGTCTACACTCTACAGTCTACACTCTACACAAGTCTACAGTCTACACTACAGTCTACACTCTAGTCTACACTAGAGTCCACACTCCGAGTCCAAAGTCCACAGTCTAGGTAAGGTAGTCAACTAGTCAATAGTCATCTTAATGCAAGCAGATGCCTTGATTATTACAGTGTCTTTGATTTCAAAGTCACAAACAGTTACAAGGTGAAGTGAGAGAAGTCACGTTTTGACTCGAACGTCGGCATTAGCTGTCGAGAAGCGACGCGTGCACGGATGAAGCCATCTCGCGATTTCTGTCCACAAACAGCTATCGCCGCCTCGGTCACCAGCTTCACGTGTCTTTCCACAGCCTGCGTGTGGCTGGGGAATTTTGGGAAGGTGACTGTTGGAGTCACCTCCGTCGTGATGAGATCCCTGAGCTCAGTGTCTGTCATTGCCTTGATTACGGGAGGCTCCGAGATAGGGCAGACTGCCCAGTCGATCATGTCGAAGTATTCCACGGCGTTGAAGTTGAGTTTTGCGGGAACCTTGAACCTCCGTATTTGTCCATTGGGATGTGCTTCAGCTCTGGCCTTCATCACTCGTCGCAGACCCAGCTCACGTATGTGTGGTCGATGGTCCGTCATCATGGCTAAGAGGAGATTCTCCGGGTGAGCGAAGTATGCGTTGCGATGAATGACGGGGTCGACGATCTTCTTGTGCTTAGGGCTGAGGTATCGTGACTTGACGAGCATCTGGTGAAGGTGCCTAGCTCCATCTTTGCATGACGACTGGGCTTTTATGGCGAACCACGTTGGAGCATATACGCGAATGATGAACGTCACCACCGTTTTCAGATTCTGTGACGGTTCCATGTCGCTGACATATAATCGGAGGATTCTATTGGCTGTCGTTAGCCATCGTGAGTGATTCAGGCAACCAGGGTTTCGCATTGCCAGATCGACGCTACATTCACCTTTGCTGATACTATTGCACATTTCCAATAGATAGCGCTGATCTGTGCTCAACTCCTTCGGGTCCACACTGGACAGTTGCTCGGTCAGTTGTACTGGTGCAAATGAAGAGACAGGCTGTTCGCCACACGTCACTAGCCGCTTTCCGATAGCTCCAGAGAATCCGCGCGGGCCTGTAGTCACGCCGTCGAGTGCCTGAAATAGATGGCGCAGGGGCAGCTCATTGGCATGGAGCAGACATACCAGCCACTGCAGAGGATGCTGGAAGGTTTCTTCCAGTCGCCGGATAACGCCCGCTGTGTGTCCCGTGTTCACGTTTGTGCCGTCACACCCTACAACTTTAATGTTCTCTGTCTTCGCATTCCGCTCTTTCAAACTAGCGACTAATGACTCAGCTATGTCTTTGCTGGAGCCTGATGGCGCAGTCGTGTGGCTGAAGTATGAAGAACCCGGCTCTGCGATGATGCTTATGTGTTCTTCCGTGAGGGTTTTTCTGTGGTACTTGTTGTCGTCGCCGAGAACTTGTGTCAAAGTTCGATCCTTTCGGCCATCAAAGAATACTCCCTCCATGCCAGTGTGAGTGTGGTCGAACTGGTCAATGTGGTCATCAGTCTGCTGAAGTTCCTTACGAGTTTTGCTGCGTTCTCGGCGGATCTTGCTTCGATCGATTACTTTAGATCGGTCGATCGGCGACACGAGACCAAGATCATGCAGAACTGATGTTGCTAATACAGCAGCCGATCTATCCGAGACTCCGGTCCGATCGCAAGCTTTAGCAAGTGAAGGTAGCGACATTGTCATTTTTTGACATTGGCGATTCTGCTTTGGCTTAGTTTTAACTGATTCTGGAACGTACTCAATCTCATCGACAGTGGCACTCTCACTGTCAGTGTCCGACGAGACCGTGTCGTCTTCGGCAGAATTGGCTTGACTTTTTTCTCACCGGCCTTATGCTTCTTCATTCGTTTGAGATTGGCTTCTTCTCGCTCGGATTTCCTCTTCAATTTTGACGTCTCCTCTTGATCTATACCGCCGATTATCATCTTTCTTGGTCCTCTCTGGTCTTGAAGGAACTGGCGTTCCTTTGCCGGAACTTTCCATTCTTTTGAGCATTTGCAGTTGGACACCATGTCAGAGCACTTGCATTTGCTGAGATCAAACAGAATGTTACCTTTGTCACGAAAGTCCGCTAGTCTTCGTTGGTAGTTGGGTTTATCCTTTTTCCCTTTGTAGACCTTTAGGACTGTGTTGTATTTGTCGTGGAACGATCTGAGTTTTTAGATCGCTTGTGCGTGAGTTACTGTTGGAATTGAGGCCTTTTTCCAGATCTCTTCGACTTCAAAGCACAGTTTGTGAGATATGTCCAAAAATGAGGGATATTTTCCATTGTCCGTCCTCAGGTCTTGTCGCAGTTTAATATATGTCTTCATGAGATCCGTGTAGGTCGGCAGAGTACTGGTCGGTAGGTTTTGTGGAGCGCCAAATATCACGCACGAAACTTTGTCTCTTGTAACTGCCATCGCTCAGAAAATGGAAGCCATAGAATATTTATAAACATACCATGACGTAAGAGAAACTTTAAATATTGTCTATACTCGATATCTATAATTAAATATGTTAAATTCAAATATTTACTATGAAAACAATGACTTTTAAGAGTAAGCGGTGTAAGAGTTGCATTGAAATAAAGCGAAAACGTCCTGATTTCACAGCCAGAAACCGCCATGAATGACCTAGTTTTCATACGCCATCCGAAATATTTCTTGTAGCGCAATCGTTTTACTTTCTACATAATACTTTTATTATGCTATTGGATGGTTCTGTTAAACTGTGTCACATAATATGTAAATCAAACCTACCTTTGGCATCGTCAAAATGCTTCATTTAAACGCCCACTTAAATGGTTACAATGCCAATTATTTCAATTGGGCGAAGGGCGATCAAGCAGTTGTCAGAAAATAATATCCTTTGGCAGGATTGTTACTATGGACATTTGGCACATTTCTAATAGTCTAGCTTATAAAAAGGAAAGAATTTTTTTTCTCACTCCACCCTACTGCATATGTGTCTTCAGTTCCATCGCATTCCTTGACCCCAAACATGTTAATTTAGACTCTAAAATCATGTTTCCATCACAGACAATACTTCACTTATAGCCATTTGAAGAAACTGGCCGCCATTTTGACCGCCATTTTGGTTTCCTGCTAGTGCTATGTATGTGTCTTTAGTTCCATCGCATTCGTTGTCCCCGAATATGTTAATTTTGACACTAAAATCACGTTTCCATCACATAAATGACTTCACTAATAGCCATTTGAAGATACTGGCCGCCATTTTGGTCGCCATCTTGTTTTCCCATGCAACCGCTAAAAATCCAGCTTGCTATCCGCGATTTTCGTTTTCAGCAGGTTCAAATTAGTCTAGAAACACCGGGTAGCAAATTGTTACATGATTTCCTTTTTAACAATGTCATTTTGAGATTCTAAGCCTAGTTTTATATTCAGTACAACGCAAGCTATTTCATTTCCGTACATTTGTCCAAAAATGTGCACTCGGGACCAAATTAAAAAACTGGCAACATGGTTTTTTGGATGCACAACACTCTTCTGAACATTTTAAATGCATTTGCCAAGATTATACCCAAAATTTTTACAAACTCTAAATTCTTTACATTTGCCGACGGACTACTATATCTAATATATAAAGCAAAGCTGAAAAGTCTGTCTTTCCGTTACAAAGCTAAAGGCTCCGAAACGTTATGGTCTGGCGTTATGAAATTTATTACAAACCTTCAAATAAATATGTGTAGGTAAACGCGACTATTTTCAGCTCGCAATTTAATTTAAACGCTGAAATATGGACATTTTAAACTTCGAAATTATGAGGTTCCGTAATACCCATAACGGAGGCCATTAATATGCATAGTTTAACCTCGCTTGAGCGGCGTGACGTAAGAGAAACTTTGTCTTACGTCACGCGAGGCAAAATATGCGAATCAGGCGCTTTCGTTAAAAGACGCGGGTCGCTCCGAAAAATTACAATCGCAATAACGACCGAGCTTTCGTCTACTATTAGGCCTATATTTAGCCCGGGAAACAAATAATAGGGCTATATAAGGTAGAGATAACCCGTGCGGTACTATTTTCAACTCATTATTATTTTTTCCTAAACGAGGCAGCATCTGAGTCACAGGTAATTAAATTCAAATACACGGGGGGAAACTTTTTCACCTCTAAATATCGTTCAGATATGTGGACATTTAAAATATTTGAAGCCCTTCAGCATATAGAGTAAGTAAGTAAGTAAGTAGCCTTTATTTTCAGCCGTTAAAAATTACGCGTGGGGAAAATCCGGGCAAAGCCGGGTAAAAACGTCTAGTTATGCTATGAAACCTTATGTTTCACGAACTCCTCTCGATTACTAGGATTCATTCTATTTGGCATTTGTGGATAGAATTACTTTTTCTGAACACAGCTGTGTATGCTAAACATTTGGTGAAACCAATTATAGGCCTGCGCTGTACGAGCTTCGAATTCTACATAATTATCTTTCATGTGATCATGTCATGCATTTTTTAAACAGTCCCTTGAGCTAGCCCTGAGGCAGCCATGGGTATGACGTGTTAGCAACTTCATTTTTTCTTAGCCTCAGCATATGAGGTCGCGTGGCCAGTCTCCTCCCTTGCCGTCTCATCTTCCCATCGACTGTATGCGGCCAGTGTACTCATTATAGCTGAGTTGGCTAGGGGTTCAGATGGAGCAGAAACAGAGATAGGCATCGGAGACACAGTTTTAATAAAACAGCAGTGCGACAATAAATTTACCGCACAGTTCCAGGCAAAACTAGATGTTGTCAAAAGGAAAATTGGGAACTGTGTAGCTATTAGGGGTCTGCGGGTATACCCGTACCCGCGGGTTTACCCGTACCTGACCCGTACCCGCGGGTCGGGTACGGGTCGGGTAGACATTTTACGGGTCGGGTCGGGTACGGGTACGGGTATACCCGGGTTTACCCGTACCGAACTGAAGTTTTGGGGTTACATATAATGGTGAGTCAGACTTACTATAGCTGGTGGTACTTAACATCGCATCTGTATCCTTTTGTAATCGGCCGTGGAAGTTTGAAAGTTCGACGATAATATTGTAAATTCTAAGTTTTTCTGGCATCAAATTATGGTGGGTGACATAGCTGCATCGGGTGTTACTATAACCTTATATTGCACCAATACTGGTAGGCCTAAATCGTTTAATTTTGGGCCATAAATCTGAAAAGCCATAGTCCGAACATTAAGAAATTCAGTTGGGCAGGACGATTATCCATGAAACACGGTTACTGTCATCATCATGATTCTCATTATGATTATGTTTAAGACTATTATTATTATTATGATGATTATTATTATTATTATTATTATTATTATTATTATTATTATTATTATTATTATTATTATTATTATTATTATTATTATTATTATTATTATTATTATTATTATTATTAATATTAATATTAATATTATCATTACTGTGATCATCACCGTCAGACTATTATTATAACTGCTACAATGTCATGCTCTATGAGACTACTGGACTGTCAGGGGCTCGGATTATGGAAATACCTATTAGGCTAATTACGGTACGTAGCTTGTACGGGTACGGGTATACCCGCGGGTACGGGTCGGGTTGGGTAGTAATTTTGACTACGGGTCGGGTACGGGTACTGGTAGTGCTCCCGTGTTACGGGTACGGATCGGGTAGCAAAAATGCTCTACCCGCAGACCTCTAGTAGCTATACAAAGGCATGAAGGAGTTCTTTACAAGAGCAATGACACACATCTCAAGAAGTACGATGCACGACCAGAATTACCGGAGGCAATGACTGAAAAGGGGAGAGAAGTCACAGTTGAAAACATGTTAAGGAACTTAGCAAATTAACAGACAGGGGACGGAATTTCATAACCAAATAACTTCATTGAACCAAATAACATTGTCGAACCAGGTGATGCTGTCGAACATAATGACATCATCTAACCAAATAACAATGTCGGACCAAATGAGACTGTTGAACCAAACAATACAGGTGAACCAAATAATGGATTTTGGGGCGCGGTGGTGTAGTGGTATGTTCGGTGCCTTGCAGCCGGAGGGTTGCGGGTTCGAATCCACCTCAAGCCGCCGCGTAGGGACCCTGGGCAAGTCCTTCACTCGCAATTGCTCATGCGCTTCGGCGTGAAACTCCGATTCAGTGTCCGCGCTGTAGTCGGGTGCGCCTCTGAGTATAAATCTTGAAGGGGCGCTATAACAAGTGCTCATACATACATACATACATACATACATACATACATACATACATACATACATACATACATACATACATACATACATACATACATACATACATACATAATGGATGGGACGCAACAGAGGCTGCAGCGAGTGATCCAGAACTCAGTCAGCGACCTTATACGGAATCGACGGCTGCCAGCAAAGTTTAAAGACTTTCAGTTGGATACACACGAAAGGGTGTAGGCGGATCGCTGCCCTAGTGTCCTAGTGTTAGTGTTAGTGATGATGTTAGTGTTAGTGTTAATGATAACATCCGCGTAGGGACCCAGGGCAAGTCCTTCACTCGCAATTGCTCATGCGCTTCGGCGTGAAACTCCGATTCAGTGTCCGCGCTGTAGTCGGGAGCGCC
>JACEVL010000025.1:545000-571962 GCA_020284085.1 Aporrectodea caliginosa
CATTAGGCCTACAACTATAAAACCATTTTCTCCATTGTTGCGTTCATAAATTAATCACTCAAAACTTATGCAGGATTGTTATTTTCTTCACTAACGTTCTCAACGTGAGTCGAACGCATAATTCCGTGATTCTTTGTGTATATTTCAGATTACAAATGCCTCATTTAGTTAATAGGATCTAATTATAGGCCTACTAACATTAGCAGTCAACCGTTTGCTAACAAAAGATCTTAATGTAGGCGCTACCTTAGTATATTCTTGTTAATTAATGTCCGTTGTGCTTGGTCTTAAAACCGGGTCTAGGACATTTCCCCCCGAAGTTGGACTGATGAAAACAATTCTCTATTTTAATAGAAGTTGGATTGATGAAAGAAATAATTTTTCTTAAATAGAAGCTAGATTGATGAAACAAATTCTATGCTTAAATAGAAGTTTGATTGATGAACAAATTCTTTGCCGAAATAAAAGCTATATTTATGAAAGAAATTCGTCTTTTAAATAGAAATTGGATTGATGAAAAATAATCTTTGCTTAAATAGAAGTTGGAATGATGAAAGAAGGTCTTTGCTTCAATAGAAGTTGGATTAATAACAGTTATCATGGACAATGGTAGAGTTAACTACTTACTGCTGGGGGGAATTGTCCGGGGGGAAATGTCCGGGGGGAATTGTCAGGATACCCTTAAGACTTGCCTATAGGCTATAGGTTTGTCTATTATAAAGGTGCTTTACAAGTACCGAGATTCATTGTTTTTAATGGTGTTAACTGACCTTGGCAAGATTGTTTGTCGGAGGCGAGTGCATAGCCAGAGTTGCAGCTACAGATATAACTACCGACTGTGTTGTTGCAGAGTTGTGAACAATTGGATTTCCTTTGACATTCGTCAACGTCTGATACAAATACACCACTTTCAACATTTAGGCCACCACAGCATCATCATTTTTCAGTTATTGAACAGAAATCATCATTCTCCTCAGCTTAAATTGCCATTTTAAAATTATAATTATTGAACCGAACTTATTATTATCCTCATCATTATTCAACTATAATTATTGAACCCAGCTTATCATTTTCCTTGGCTTTGTCAATTTTCAGTTATTGGATTGGAAACAGCAAGGCATAAAGCTTGCTCTTAGAGAGGTAAACAGAATGTTCTACAACTTATAAAATGCCGCAGAATACCGGTGATACAATTTCTATATATATATATTATCACGAGTTCGGATGGCATGTGAAAGTTTTTAAACACATTGGATACAGATTTCAATACTGTCGTTAAAATAATGATGAACTTTTTATTTTACCTACTAATGTACAATAGGCTATGCAAGGCTATATCAAGTATTGATTTCTGAGCGCGGCCCATCTCTTGTAGGATTTGTATGCGTTACGTTTCTCGAATTGTTTGTTTAAAACTGAACGGCTTACAGCTAAACATGTGGTTTAACAAAGGCCTAAATGTAAGTAGGTTCACTAACCCTGGCACATGCGACGGTCGTCTGCCAAAGTGTATCCGGAATTGCATCCACAAGTATAGCTGCCGATCGTATTGTTGCATATGTGTGAACATCCAGATGTTCCTGCCGCACACTCGTCAGTATCTGCAAGCACAGCCTCTTGCATGGTACGTATTTTTTATGAATCTGTCTAACAAATGTTTCAATACGTTAGTAGGCCTATTAAAGACTGTTAATCCATACATCAATAAATACCAGTAAGAACACTACATGTAAATACAATGAAAACACAAAATTGCTTTGTAGGCCTATACTACCACTCACCGTTGCATGATCGACCATCTGTTGACAGTCTGTATCCTGCGTAGCACCCACATGTATGGCTACCGTTTGTTTCGTTACATGTTTGTTGACAGGTCGCTGTTGGACACTTGGAGACATCTTAAAACAAAACCCACAGTTACACTGGATTCGATCACAAATCCAAAATATTATGTTTACTAAATGAGTTGTAACGACTTCTTCACCTTTAATTATATCAAATAAATATCCATTGTAAATTTTCTTCCCTTGTAGCTAATATAGTAACATCCGAAATTTTATTTGAAAATAAATAGCTCTTTCATTACTTTTTATTACACGACAAGCAATCTTTCTATACAAGGTTTTTTTCACGAGGTAAGTCCATTTGAGAATTGGCAACAATAAAATTGCAATACATAAAACAGTTGCAAATTATCAAAACTTTGACATTTTGATGAATGTTAATCGTGAGTGACGCAATTGTTTTTACAGACTTACATGTACATGATCGCCGATCATAAGAAATAACATAACCCGAGCGACATCCGCAAGTGTAACTGCCGCCAACGTTGTTGCAGATCTGTGCACATTCTGATGTTCTTTCGGTGCATTCATCAATATCTGCAACGTGTGAAATGCTAAAGCCAGGTGGAAAGAGTGAATTCGTGACAATGATTTTATATGATTGAATCTTTCTGACTTCGCATTCGTAAAGTTTCAGAAAAATCGTATGGATCGAAGATCTTAATAGCAAGGTTATGATCTTAATGTATTTAAATAATGTGAGTCATAACTAAAACTCCAAGATACGTAGTTTTGAATTATAATGCGCTTTTCCCTTGTGATTGGATATTGCAGTGGTCGAAAATTGAGAAGAAAGGTCCATCATATCCACTTCCCAGCCTCGAAGTATCTTCAGCGCTGCTTTCGCTGCGGCTGTTGTCCAACATTGAACATGTGCTAGCAAGCTATTCTAGATCAACACTGGACCGTAGCAAGAACTTAGAGTTGGGTTGTAAGTAGTAAGTATGGAAAATTCTATATTTATGGACCTTTGCACGCACGAGTATTTACTAGCAAGCACGCAACAGGGCACAAATTTAACTTCCCAAGATTCAATAATTTATTTAAGACCAATCAAAGACTTTTGATGATACAGAACTTAACACAAGTGTTACTGCAAACTGTGTTAGTACAAAATTTGTGCACATTCCGATGTTCCATCTGCATACACGTCGATATCTGGGTCAGTAATGCTGAGTTTCGTGTTTAATTATATTTTTATAAATAATTATATTTATATTAACTTATAGGCCTATTCTTGATCGTAACTTTCAAAACTTATTCAACTTATTCACAACAATATTTAACAGGAAAAGACTATAGAAGAAAAAGAAGAGCAGTCCCTTGAGCTAGCCCTTAGGCAGCCATGGGTATGAAGTGTTAACGACTTCATTTTCTTAGCCTCGGCATATGAGATCGGGTGGCCAACCCTCTCCCTCACCGTCTCATCTTTCCACTGACAGTGTGTTAGTGTACTCAGTATAGCTGAGTTGCCTATAGGGTGATGGTGGAACAGAAATCTTGAACCAAAATTTTGCACTGGCGGGGATTTGAACCCCCGACCTCTCGCTTGACATTCCAGCGCACTAACCACTACACTATCTGGATAAAGACCGCAGTTTAATTGTTAGTAATATCATCTATGAAGCTTTAGAAAGACCAGTATCAGAATCAAGATATATTACTTTTCTTGCGAACGTTGAATATGCTACTCACCGTTGCATGATCTTCCGTTTGTTGCCAACCTGTAGCCTACATTGCAACTGCAAGTGTAACTGCGAACAGTGTCAGTACAGGTATGCTCACATCCTGATATTCCTCCAGTGCATTCGTTGGTCTCTGTAAAATTAGGTTAAATATTCATCATAAATGTAACTAATTTTCTAGATATCCAGTAGGCCTAAGAGTTATTACCGGTATATTATTTATTTTTCCTACTGCATAGGTCTGCTGCACTCGTCTCTCCACGATGGTCTTTGCACACACTTTTGCATGCGCTTATTGTGCTCAAATTATCGTTAGTGATTAGATTAGATGTAATCTAATCCAATAGATATAATCTAATATAATTAACTTTAAAGCGCAATTATTATAATGCATCAATAGATGCTGTTTCAAACGAAAGACAGCAAAACCAGAGAAACGAAGGATTCTTATTGCAATGTTTACTTCTCTGCATAGCTTGTTGGCGTACAAGATAAGAATGGAATTGGCTTTAGGATATCGAGCAACTGTTGTCATAATTATGAAATAGCTTTGTTTGTGTACATTTCTGTAACTTTGTGTAAATTCAATATAGTAAATCTTGGTAATGTTTCGGCTAGTATTCAACTTTAAGTAATCGTATCGTAATCGTAATCGTAAACTCGAAATTTCTACAGCGCCCACAAAAGCGAAGTCGCGGGAACCAGCTTATTCACAATAGTAACAGTTCAAAATTTCACCCAACTTGATCTAGCCGTTCCAGCAATTGGTAAAACGCCTTTGGGGGCTGCGGAATCAGAGATATCTCTGAATATATTTTAAATATTTTACAAAAACTGTGGGCTTTTCCATCAAATACATGTTTCAAATATGTGATTTCAATATCAGTCAAGCTGAGATGGTCAGGTGGGAGACATTTGTTGAGCTGAGCTGGATCGACCCTATTAGGCCTAGGCCTACTATTTGATATTGCTCTTGTCCAGGTTGGCTACACGAAAAGTCTCACAAATTACTGTGGCTCACTGTCACGACAAATTTTAATCGAAGTAATTTCTATTCATTTCTATGTACTCTGTCTATATCTGTCTGTGTGTCTGTTTTTTCTGTCCTTTTCTCGGGTCGCGACTTCAACTTAGTGTAGCTGTGTCAATGGTTCGACGCCAAGCTGTTCTGTCCTGCGCATTCTTTCATGTTGTATGAAGACCGATATGTCAAGCCGTCTGGCTATAACTCTAGTCCTTGGTCGACCGTGGTTTTTTCAATCTATCGCATCAATTTACTCTATTCTTAATGTACTATCAGTAGTCATAATGAAATGATAGTAATTATTCATTTAACTTGCATAAAATAATAGTAATTATTCATCTAAAAGACTTAATGCCGTTGTGATAAAACGGTCCAAAGTAGCATCTTACCATTACAGGAAGGGTATGGACTCCAACCACTCTGGCATCTCGTTGAAGTAACTGATTCAGCAAAAGTTTCCGTGACATCATCGCAATAGCTGAGAAATAGAATAAGCTTGTTATGTATTAAGTAGCCTACTGAAATCCATAAAGCATAGCTTACCAGTATTCTGCTTAAATTTTTGGTTCGTTATAAAGACCGTAGAAATATCGATTATTTTTAGTTTATGAAAATCAAATGCGGAATCGACAATCACGAACATGGGATTGTTCAGCATCTAAATGTTTGCGTTGTGACTCGCTAGTCAATACCTTAAAATTATCTATTAGACCAGCATTGCAACCGTTGGCCGTTATCGATATCCAGAACTAAAATGTAGTTATTATAATTATTATATGCAAGTAAATTTCAGTAACTGTTAGGCCTATAATCGTAATCTTAAATTAGAAATTTTCTACGCGGAATTTAAACAGCTAGGCGAAGAGCTACTGCTATTTCATTAGCGGTTAGACCCGTCAGAATATTTGATTAGAAGAAAGACGTTAAAACAGCTCTTGCTAGTACATTTTTTTTGGTTTAGTTTCCATCACCCAGCAAGATTCACCACGATTACAGAATTGGTCACATGATTCGATTAGCGTAAGACAGGGCCAATGTTGCTCATGCCTATTGATTCTATTATAGTAATTACTACATAAAATCACTATCTATAATGTTTACACTTATTACATATAAGTTTTATAAGAATATTTAAGACAATGAGTATTTGGGCGATGTCACGCAAACAGCAAATGACACAATGCGGCGTGTGAAAAAGATTGTTTGGCATTGCTCACTATTGTGTCTTGCAATCACGCCCGGTCCACCAACCGTTGCACACCTCGTGACTATTCTGTCTGCACACCTGCCTAGCAGACATCCGATATGTTACATAGGTTTCTGTACGACTGTAAACACATATACATCAAATTATGTTTAATTCGAAGTAATTATTCATACTTTAGTCCAATTTAGGAATGCGTGTAAACATAAATATTAAACTTTCAATCAGTCACTGCGGAAATTTATTTTGCGCACCTTCATGGCTCAGCCCCGGCTAAGACAACAGTCTTCAGATTACAATTAAACTCATCATTACATAATAACAATTTCATGCACATGCAGGAGATTTAACTTAAGATAAACGGTTATTGTAATAACTCAGGAGAG
The DNA here is from genome assembly GCA_020284085.1 of Aporrectodea caliginosa. Lineage (NCBI taxonomy): Eukaryota > Metazoa > Annelida > Clitellata > Crassiclitellata > Lumbricidae > Aporrectodea > Aporrectodea caliginosa. Next base: position 551,144 of record JACEVL010000025.1, read on the forward strand.
GGAATAGGCCGAGGTCGTGAACCACAATAAATGTCTGTCTGTCCTTGTGGAGACTTAAACCCCGACTATCTTATTTGAAAGTCAAGCACGTTGACATCATTGATATAGCGCTTTCAGAACGAGAAAGCGACTAAAGCATGATACTCACGAAGCGAGTCTTGCTACTAGTATAAATTTGCTGTGGATATGAAAATAAGTGCGCAATTCTGCTCTGTTTTCCTTAACACGTCAAACTCAAAGGTCATCTAATCTTTTGCAATCCAATTCAATTTAAGTCTCATGGGATCTAATCTAATCTACTCCAATCCAATCCTATCTAATCTATGTTATTGTTTCTGTTATGCCGCTATCGTAATGCAAATGCATCGACTGACTGAACCAAGAGGTAGTAGTTGATGCAGGCCGTGGTACAGTATGTTCTTTATTAACCAATTGGTGTACAGACATCTTATAAACACAGTAATTTTATACAGTATATTATAGCATCCTTACATTACATATTTTTTGCATCAAGTAAGTTAGTTAGTAAGTTAGTAAGTGAGAATATCCTTTAATAAACCAATTGCCAGCCACACCTTGGTGTACAATCAATATAGTCTCGTATTTATCTTGATCAGACCCTATATATATATCATCATAGTGGTGAAAGTTGTGCCTGCTAATGTGCCTGAAACAGATGAGCTTACCTTTGAGCTGTCGCTTGCATATCCAAAACTAAAATCCACAAAGCTAAAACAAAGTAAGTGCATGTGATGCCATAGATCCTGACATGCCAGACTATTGCTTTCATCTTGTCTTGCTATGGCTACAACTATCACTGACAAAACTGACTTTAAACACCAAAGTACACCTACAGGTACAGCCAAATGCCTGCATCGGTAAGCTATCACAGAGGCGTTGCCAACTTTAATATTTTGTATGCTACTGCGGGCACATTATGCGAGCTTTCTACTTCGTAATTTAAAAGCGCCTTGCTGTTTAATGACACGCGAGATGGGAGGCAGTTGCCTCTTAAGTAGGCTCTCATACGGGTTGTTCCTTTATGGAGGCCTTCGTTGTTAGTCACGCAATGAATCTGCACGCTTCGGTTGACAGTACTAAAATAATAACAGAGACCCTAGTTCACATTTCAATCACATGCTCTCACTGCCTTTACAAATAAAGCACATCTTCTTGAGAAAGGTATTGGTCTAAGTAAGTGAATTAATAACTTTATTCTTTATAAACCAATTGTTAATCGCACATTGATGTACAGGCACGACGATTAAAATAAACACAGTTGAAAGTAGGCCTACATAATATCCTAACAATAAATGTTCTGCGCATCGGGATGTTGGCTGGGGGTCTGTGTGGTCATGGGCACGGGACGGAGGGTGTAGTGGGTGGGTTTGGTTGGAGGTAGTAGTTGGTGCAGGCCGTGGTTCAAGTTCGTCAGTACAGCCCTAAAGAGAGGAGTGTCGACAACAATGACTCATATTAAGCAAAAACACAAATTGAACGAGAAGACACAAAGACTGGAATCACATTGGCACTCATCCGGATACCAAAACTGATGGAAAATGCTTTTGTGTAAAAGAGAACAAACTTGCCTGAAAATTTTTTAATTCGACTGAAGACCATGATTTGATCGTCGAAGCGTAAATGCACTCTAACTGAACTAACCTTGGCTCAACTCTGGAAATGAAACGTACATAGCAATGCAAATCATGTAGATATACATGATTTGGTATGTATAAACATAAGGTTTGCGAGTATAATTATATATGTTGGCTATGTACATTGTACATTGTACATTATGATATAGATAGGTTATTCAGGTAGCAGATAAATGTGCAGGTAGGTAGGTAGGTAGGTAGGTAGATTGGTAGATAGGTAGGTAGGTAGTTAGGCAGGTAGGTAGGTACATGTATACGTAGGTATGTAGGTGGATAGGTATGTGTTTAGTGAAGGCCTGTGCGAAAGCTATAATTCGCTCCTGGTTTACAATTATTAAGAGCTACTTATTTAGATGAATATTTCTCATTCAATGGAATTGACTGATTGCAATTGTAATATAGAGCTTCAATTAAAATAAATATGAAGCTTCCAGAAAATTTTAATCGCGTCAGCCAGAGAGTAAAACCTTCTTACGTGAGCATAAGATTTGCAATTAAGTAATAAATAGCCTTTGTTCGCAAATGGACATGCGTCACATGGCATAAAATCGATAACAAAAGTAGTTTACATAAATTTTAAGAACATTTATAGTCAATGGGCATACGCAAATAATTGTAACTAAAATTAAATCGGTTCACTGAGCCACGTTTGATCACTTTAGATGCAACAATGGGTAGTTCATATTCGCTGTAGTTTGATATTGCATGCAGTCACGGTCACTGATTTCAGTGCACTAAAGCAACAATCAGACAGTTCTCATAGCCTCGTTTTATCGGAAGCACGTTTTAGGCGTGCATGCAAGCATGTAATAGCAAAATATTTCAAAATACAGAAGAGCACACAGGGCAGGTTGAAAAGACCTGCAATCCTGTTCTTCAGTTTTGCCTCCACATAATTATGACGCCAGTGTAAAATTGCAGTGCTTATAGTCTGTAGGCCTAACTATGACGCGTTGTGCAAGGTGATTTTCATGAGGTCTACAATAAAAAAACGTGAAACTATTTTTGTCTCTGAAGATCTTAATTTGGTGATTGATTATCGTGCCAATATAGTATCACACCAGAAGGTGGGAGGTTTCATAAATGCTTTCTCACAGTCTGTCACGTTTGGCGATACCAAGCAGATGGATAAAGAGTTTCTCGTCGTAACAACATGAGTGAAAAGGAACAGTTATGTCATGAAAAGTGGTTGTGTACACGCACGTTGTTTGATCCTCCGAAGAGACTTGTTTGTACACCCAGTCCATAATCATTAGGGTAGCGGTGAATAAGACACTGATAGCCTAATTTAGGCCTATAGGCTGCAAAAATACACGAGCCAGCTGCCACGTTGGCTTTAGACTAGGCCACATAATCAAGTTCAATAATGGATGTTTGTATGTAGGTCTATATCAAGAATTTAGATCTGAGTAGACTGAGTAGAAATCTAGTCACAGCTCTGAGCATAGGCTATACATATGAAATATCGCGTGCATGCGAATTCAAGCGAAATGCAAACATAATGGCAGGCCATACAAACCGCACTATTGACATGTCTTTAAAATACAGGTCTTTCGACCGTTTCAGACATCGTATTTCTTTAATTCGTTTGTAATCAAATCTATATTCCGAATTCAACATTTCATTTCATGTTTAATAATTAATCAGTTCTTATAATGCTTTTAAGCTGTCGAGCTTAAACAAAGTTTATGGACATAACTTGCATAGGCTTAAACATAATTATCATACTTGCTTCATTTTTCGTGCGTGATAAATATTGCAAGTAGACCTGAGCGAGTTTCTGTATTTTGAAAACTATCAGCTGCCTATCACCTACCAGTTTCGCGCGTATAAGATTTTCGGTCATCTTGGTTTTCAAATGGTCTCTGTATATACTACAAGAGATTCTAATAAATGACGAGGAATAGGAAATGGAATTGGGAAAACAGAAGCTTTGAAGTTATTTAGAAACCTGACACCGAATCCTCATGTCTTTACGTAGGAATTTATGCCTGTATGCATTGTATATGTAATTATGCATGTATGTATGTATGTGTATGTAGGCTATGCACTTATGCATACTGAGATATATTTGCCCCACTTTACTCGAGCAATAAGTGCTTGAAGTAAATAAACACCGAAACTAAGTAGTCATGTGCGCTGTAATTAGATGATACCTATTCATGTCTGGCTACTCTGTGGGACTGAGATTGTGAACTGTGGTTTAACTTCAGCTGCTTCTGTGTTGATAACGTTTCCGGAATAGATTGAAGTAGGTCAGTAATAATAATAATAATGACCAATTGATTACAAATAATTTCTTTGTAAAATGTATGCGAATAACATCCTGCATTCACGCAAGGGTGCATGACTGCCAGTTAGGGTGGTTCTCAAAGCTATGTAAAATAATTAAGTTTTCAAAATGTATTATGGTACCCTTTAATTCTGTTATGCTTCATGTAACAATGATTCCTGCCAAATTTGATTGAAATTGAACAAAGTTTAGAGGTCGCTCAACAAAGTCAAATGTGAGCGACAGAGATGCTACGTATTTGCTTGCAGCAACAGCACAACTCCTGAGACATGACGTTGCTGAGTTTGCAATCAATCGACACTCACTTCACAGAGCCAGGATTGCACACCGCAGTCACATTGCTGGCAGAGCAAAATTCGAATTTAGTCGGCGAGGTGTACCAGTACCTCTAACTGTACATTGGGATGGGAAGATCCTTCCTAAAATTACCGGAAGAGAGACGGTTGATAGATTGCCAGTATTGGTCACAGAATATGAAGAGGATCAATAACTCGGAGTGCCAAAGTTAAATCATGGTACAGGTGAAGAAACCAGTCAAGCTGCTGTGAGTGTGTTGGAGGGTTGAATGGAGTGGGTGACAGAGAGGGTCAAAGCGATGTGCCTCGATACCACGGCATCAAACACAGGATGTCCAGCAGGCGCAATGGCGCATATTCTCTGATTGAGATTAAACTTGAAAAGACCTACTGCATCTTGCTTGCTGGCAACGTGTGCCCGAAGTCATACCTAGTGATGTTTTTAAACACTCATTTGGACCATCAAGTGGTCCAGACATGGCACGTTGCAAGCGGTTGCATGAGAACTGGCCACACATGGATACAGATAACTTCAAGACAGCACTTCAAGATCTGAAAGCAGCCTCGCGATGACCACCGCGAACTACTTGTTAAGAAATTGTAGCAGCACACAGTAAACTCAGACTTGATGCAATTGAATTTGCCAAGAACTCTTTACAATTTAGCAACCAGCCTCAAGATGGCCACCGCGAACTACTTGAACTCACTGTCATCTTTCTTGATGATGATTTTATCCGATTGATGGCACCCGATGCAATGCATCAAGCCAGATGGAGGGCAAAGATATTGTATTCCATCAAAGTCTGGATGTTCAGAGAACAATTCCGACTTACAGTCTGTGAAGAAAAGTCACTTAGAGACATCAGCCTGTTTACTAGTCTGGTATACACAGAAGCATGGATATCTTGTCCCAACACGATTACAGCGCCTTCCAATTACCTTCGGCGTCTGAAGTCTCTCTTTAAGTACAAGGAGATTAATGACGTCATTTCTGCAGCAACCACCGAGGCTCTTTCCAGGCACTTGTGGCATTTGAGCTAGGAGATGATAGCCTTTGTCTGTTTTTACTCTGCCATCGATCATGAAGTAAAGCGAAAGATGGTCACGGGACTTCAAAATTCAGGACTGAACGAGCCGCCAAAATGCATTCAAATTCAGGTGAGAAGTATTGACAGCAAGCAGCTCGAAGATTTTGTGATCGTCGGTACTCGCAACTTCTTTGAGATACTTGAACTGCCCAGCAAGTTCCTAACTCTGATTGATACTGAGCAATAGGAAGAAAATAAGAACTTTCAGAAGGCAAAAACATTGGGCACAGAGTCTCAATATATTGTGAACGACAATGCCGAATAGGGTGTAAAAGTCATCCAAGAATTCAGCTCATCCATCACCAAATGAAGAGCAAAACAATGCCTATTGCAGGTTGTATCTGTGTATCTGAGCACAGAGCTCAGTACTCTGGGGCAAAAAAGTCTGTGCTACTTCTGGGACTCCAACAATCTAAAACTCTAATTCTGTTACACAGATATTGTTCAGTAAATGGCAGTATTTGCAGCAACTTTCTATACTCAAAAACTAAATGACTGACTTTATATCAATATTCAGTAGATCTGTTTATCACTCAATCTCTTACAGTCTACATTGTCTAGCTTGTTTGTTTGGTTTAACAAGTTTTTGTTAATAATTTATATGCTGATATATCTATTTTTCGGCATTAGCCTGTGAACAGCAATATTATCGTGATTAGACAATATAGTGAAAAGTCACGAGCATTGAGCGACCACTAAATATCAATCAATCAAGCTAAAATTTTGCACTTATTTAGTACTAAGGCAAGGTAACAGACTGAGAGGGGGGTACCATCAGAAAAATAACAACTTTTAATTTTGAGGACCACCCTACTGCCAGTCGAGGCAGAAAGATGTTTTAAAATAATTATGTGTACGGTATGAGTTGCGTGCCCTAAGCCCAGCTCGGCTGCTGTAATGAAGTATACATTGACTGGGCACTGCTGATGTGAAGATCGGGTAGCGAGGAAGAGGATTAGCCACCCGTCCCTCATTTGCCGAGGCTACGAAAATGAAGTCGCTAACAATTCAAGCCAATGACTGCGTCTCAGAATTAGCCTTAAGGATTGCTCTGTTTACTGTTTGTAGAGCCATTGTAGAAAACAAATTGTCTCTTTTCATAGCCCACCATTACTTGGCTGCAAGATTAAGCAATATCTCCGAACTTCCATAATCTCTTATATTAAAGAGTAACAGAATCGTCATCGTCGATATCGCAAGTTGGACCTGATAATGGAAAAAAATTATCGAGTCGCAGGTGCATATGTCCATGCATGAGATTACATTTTGTGTTTGTGTGTTCATAGACTTGTTGATATACAGGAGCTATTATAGGCTTTAAATGAGTCTTAGTGGGTTACGTATTCGGTGCTCGATAGTGGTTAGGCTGCTGGGCTTTTAATCGAGAGGTCGGACACGCCAGGGGTTCGAATCCCCGTCAGGGCAGAAATTTAGTTACAGATTTCTGCGCTACCTGCACCTCTATAGCCAAACAGCGATAGTGAGTGTACTGGCTACACTGTTGGTGGGAAGATGAGATGGCGAGGGAGAGGATTGGCAATCCACCCTCATATGCCGAGGCTAAGAAAATGAAGTCGCTAGCACTTCATACACATGGTTCCCTCAGGGCTAGCTCAAGGGACACCCGAACATGCCTATGGAAGAACAGCGTTAGCAAAATCGGATCTGCATGCTAAAGAATTAATTAATTGTACAAAAAGTCTGCCTGAGACCAAAAGTGAGCTGCAAAAAATCTGTATGTGAGAACAAAATTTGGTTACAACGTCGCTGCAACGTTCCTGCAGTTAGCTTCCTTGCACTTAATTACAATGTTTGTCAACTCGGTTTATTTTGTACATCATTTGACCTGCTAATGTAAGCGTTGAATTTCTGTGAACGCCACTTTAACAGGTATGTGACATTTATTCATTGCAATTGTTAAACTGTGTTATTGAGAGCCATCGGGTGAGTCAACCTAAAATTGTAGAATGCTGCAACAAAAACTGCGCAGCCTAGGTTTGGGAGGTAGCACTTAAAGCTAATTGTTTGTACGTGTTGATTCCGGATAGTGACAGTGACTCAGAGGAGGAGGAGCTATAAGAGAAGTAGGAGGAAAACAAGTAGAAGGTGAAAGAGGAAGAGGAAGAGGAGGAAGAAGGGTGTCAAAAGGAGGAGGATGGGTGTCAAAACTGTACTTTAACAGTGATATTTGTGCAAAACGATACATATCGGCCGAGCATGGTCCGTACACTGACACCTAGATCAACGGACAGAGCTTGATGGATATCACCCTGCACAAACTAGACCAATTATACAGATCGAAGGAAGAGATGAGCCCCATAAGCAGCATCATTTAAATCGCATAAGTTAAACTAATAAGCATTTCGAATCATGCAATGAATTGTCTTATATTAAAAATGTATGTAGCCTAACGTATAATACACGGAGACTTACACATCATAGACATACACTCCTCTCATAATTTTATGACCTATAGTATTGTCGTGTCTGCTGCTTTCAATAATATAATCTTCCTATTACTGATGCTGAGCCATTTACTGATATAAATTAATGTTAATGGGGACGTACTCAAACTGTACACGTAGACAAATTTGCTAACACTGCTGAATTTTATGAAACACCGTAACTGGTGCAAATGATCAACGGCAGTTTGTGACTCCGTAACAACTGTTAGGATATCACATCGACAGCGTGAAAGCCACACTCGTGATGTCATAATTATGTGGGACATGTAGTATCATATTTGTAGAAAGATTGGTGGTATCGCTTTGAAAAGTGATTTGGTGTCTAATAACAAATTACAGTCCATAGACAATCCTGTTCAATTCAATCATGTAGGCCTACATATCGTTATACACTGTGAACGAAAAACGAAATTTCAATTTGCTTTTAAGTCTACCATATAAATATTGAGAAACCTCACATAAATTTAAATAGTTTTAATCGTTACTATTGTAGCGAATAAATTTGAAACTCTAACGTCTCAGTTAAACTTCAGCATCACAAAGAGGACATTTGCAGAACAATTCCTTGAAAATTGCTGCATTAATTTGGTGGAGTGCGCATCTTGAGGCCTGCTTTCGTGCCGTAAGAATAATATTACAGTTAAGATATAGCTAATTCAAATTATAACCACTGAAATAAACGTTTCCTAGCTTGAGTAACAATTTTCAATAATTATTTTTAAAAATTAGATGAATTTTTTTCCGTTCGCAGTGTAGAATATCATTGCAGCATTGTAATCATTTAGTCTCGTCGTGGCATTAGGCAGCTTTCGCCTAATATATACTTTAACATTGATTGAAATAGATGTTTGGAGAAAAAGAAGGCGTCATTGATGCTCTCTTTGAATCGGAAACTGTCATAGTGTGGGCATCGAAAGTCAAAGCCATCTCAGTAGAGCACTGAATTTGAAACATGAACTTGCTACTACTAAAGGTTAAGCTATTGTTCTGCGTAGTTTCGCTTCCAGTTGGCTGTGCAAGGTAAAGTACTTTCTGTTCGGAATAGTTTACGCATGGAAGATAATAAATGTTATTAACATTTGGTTTTATTTATAGTTTATTATTTCGACCGTGGCAGCATTATAATATAGAAGGCTGAGTAATAATGCGCTCTTAGAACCAGTGGCGTAACAACCGTATAACGACGGTGGACAAAGTCCAGGGCTCCCGACTCGTCCCGAGGTCCCAATGGCTCTCAAGTGTTTTGACTAAGAAAATACCATGTACTTTTTCCGTTTTTCCGTGACAGTAAATAGGAAAAATGTCACATTATGTCAGTATGTCAGTATGCTTTTCAGTCAGTCGAAATAGACCTAATTGCCGCTACCAGACTTCTCTCCATGAAACTTGGTGAACTGACTTACACGCGTGACTCATGGGTAACTATCGTTACTAAAGCTACAGCAATCTCGGTTATTTGGAAGATTATAACGAAGTTTACTGCTGTTAGAAAGAGACGCAAAAGAAATTCTTTCATGAACTGAACAGCGACGAACGGCTTCAAGATCCAGAAGTAGCTTTCAAGAATCGTGTATTTTTTGCTAGTGTAGACACAGCAATGGCACAGCTGTCAGCTTAAGAGTCGCTTTGAAGGGCAGCGTTTAGTTGTCCTTATCCCAAATCTCTGCTGCACTTATATGTTGTTGATTTTGAATTAGCAGCAACAAAACTGCAGCAAACATATTCATCGGTCAGCGGTGCCGATTTTTTGTCAGAAGTGCGATCCTTCCGATGTGAGTTCAGCAAGGAACTTGAAACAACAAAAACTGTGTTGGACATTCTCAAACATTCGCAATAGCCAATTCCGGCAGTGAGAGCTGCCGGAATTGGCTATTGCCTGTGTTCTGTTTGCCACTCTCCAAGTCACCGTCGCCAGTACTGAGCGCTCCTTCTCCAAATTGAAAATCTAGGTCTATCTTAGATCCACTATCTCACAAGACAGGCGATCGAAAACGAATGTGCAAACAATTGAATATTGCGAACAGTAATGCTAGAATACTAATAGCCAAAATGCACGAAGTAATTATCTGAACAACTACAGACTACATTCTACATTACATTACTGTGTAGGAAGTGCCGCAGTATATGATAGAATTATTATAATAGTCACATGTTATGTTAATTTGGACATATAATTCAGCAAAATCTGCACGTTCTATTCGCCAAAATTCACAACTTGAAACGATCTATAACTGCCATCTTCTAAGAGGCAGAAATTATGCACAGTAGCCTAAGTAGAGAAGGGTTAATAAGAACAGCTAGGACAAGGGCAAGGTTTGAGACTTTAGAAATCGCCTAGGAACAGGTTCGAATTATCGGTGTCTGCATGCATATTTTCATCAGTAGGTCAGTAATGTAATCAAGATCGTCAGGGTCAAACCTTGTTAGTGAAATTGTATTAAGGATTGGTATCTCAGGAGGCGGAGAGTTCACAGTGCAAGTATTAACATTGTAACTTCATCTAGAAAAATTGAACAACTCTTTATTTGATATACCGTTAACATTGTTAACTTCATCTAGAAAAAAATTAACAACTCATTTGGGCAGTCTGGAGCAGGTGAGTGGAGAAGACATGTAAATATGTTATACTAGATGTTGCTTCCCGGCTTCGCACGGGTTATCTGTAGACCTACCTTTTGTATAATTATCGTTCCCGCTTGATATGCGTGGTTAACTTTGACTGCTTTGGCTGGTACTCATCGGGTTCGCGCGTGTATTTGAATTTGCTCTATTCTATATCGTTCCCGCTGGATTTGAAAATGTAAAATGTAAACGTTCGCTTTTTTTCTATAGCGACCGAATAATTGTGGCCTCGAACCTGCTCATTTTTCAATGAATTGAAAGGATGAGTTCCAATACTTCACCACCGCACGCCCCTTTGAATGGACGCCATGCCATTTCGGATCCCCGTGCAAAGGCCGTGCTAGCCCAAGATTTAAATTTCTGAAATAAGCCAGCATCGGGAAGCGAACTGCGATCCTCACTCTCTCTATAATAGCACAGAGGCGCATGAGACGCAACATACGCAGCTCTTACCAATGTAGCTAGATGACGTCTTTGGCTTGTCGGAGAAGTCCCGAAATGCCTTGCGAATGCTCAATTTAGGAGTCCTTGTACCGTAAGACGTTATGAGAAATCAGAAATGGCGGTTAATTTTGCAACGGTAGCCACCACTTCGAAATTTTAAATGTCCATATAATCGGCATTTAAAGTAAATTGCGAGCTGAAAATAGTCGCGTTGACCTACAAATTCGTGTAAGATCATTTTTGTGAAAATTTTCAAATCGCTCATAGGCTTATGGTATACTCAGAACCTAGTGATGAGCTGTGTTCAGACCTTAAGGTTATTAGTAATTTTATAGCTAAACTGCGCTCTTAGGAATCTGGTAAATTGTTCAGTCAGTCACCTCTACAGTAGGTTGCCGTATTATTTTTGGCTGGAATTTGGTTACGTTTAAATCTCGAATAGTACTGCCTAATGATTACAAGAAAACACTAGACACATCTATCAGCGTTCAATAATATTCGTAACTGGCAAAGCCGCGGCAGCTAGAGTTACAATAATTGTTGAACATGAATACGCACACCCCGATGTCAGTTGTAAACATTTATCCAAATCTAAAACATTATAATATAATGTTCTCTGTATAAAATAATGTTCTCTGTGCCCATGCACTTGCATATTATTTATGTTAACATAAGTGCATGTGCACAGAGCTTCCTTGAACTAGAAATGCACCAGCCTGCGTGTTTTAACGAGTAACCGGACTGGAATCACATTCCGGTGTTAGTTTTAAAAATTAGTGATGTTTTGCTTTAGCAGCCATGTCGAAAGCTATCTTCAGTATCAAAGCGTGAGCTACTCGGCTTGCGTCAGGCGATCGTGGAATCACTGTTCTGGATGGTGGACAGGTCGTAAATGCCGAGATATTTAGTAAGTATATTCAAATATTTAGTAAGTATAGCCTATTCAGTATAATAATTATATGCATTCAAAACAGTTAATATAGACGTGACCTGCTACATATGAATTCATTCTTCAAACCTTTCTTGCTGGGCAGTAGGCAATCTGGCCAGAAAATAAACAAGGTTGCTTCAAGAAGTCCTCCAAATATTATGAGAAAATTCAAAGAGCATACTGCACCTTTAGCTTTTAACCTATCTTGTTGAAAGAGCTGTTACGATGACGTGCGTTAATTTCTACAAGGCAAATAGTTATTCATACATTTTGCATAGCGCCTTTAGGCACCTTACACAAAGTCACTAGCTTAAATTCCATTAAAGTTATTAGGCAAACAAGGCGCAGATAATTTATGTGGAAGAATCATCACTGTCTGGACCTTGTGCACACGGAGAGACCAACTGACTCAATCCAAAGTTAACAAATGACATCATGTCAGAACTCCTGAACTACCGTTTAAGCTGAGTCAGTGGTGTGGTGCGACGACAGGACTGGTGGCAGTGGCCGCGGTACACGGTAAAAACCACCGCAAAGCGGTCCTTCATGAGTGTATAATTATCTGCGTAGAATACGTCTGAGACTTGACAGTAGGCCCTACATTGTTGTATCTTCATACCTCCTCATTGAAACAATAAGTGCGGAGCTTTTTTTTTATTAATGTAAGACAAAAACCCATATTTTATTTAAACTAATAATCAGTTGATGATATTAAGAGCTGCTTGGAATCATGAAAAGCTCATAACTAACAGATTTCTTTAAGGCTGCCACGACTTGAGCTCCTTAATATTTTCATCAGTTAGCATAATAAAGGATTTAGGTTTAAATGATTTGACATACTGAACAGCTTTGTGGATCCAACAAACCCGTTTTATAATATAGATAGGGATGGGAGAAAGTACGGTATTATCGGTAATACTAATCGGGTCGCTACTAATTTGAATAAGTTTAACCACTGATTCGGGTGTTACCGAGCCATACTTTTCACACATCTCCCTAAAACACTCTGAAAGTACTAATGCCTTCCGAATTCCCGAGATCTCTGATAATAAGAAAAATCATTTTACAAGTACAGCCTAGCCAGGGTGAAATTCCTAATTTCATGCTGCTTTAAATTGTCACTGAAATGCAATTCCAAACTACTACAAATATTAGTAAATTAGCAATAAGGCAAACAATACTAAAGGCATAATAGGCCTACTACAGTACAAAGAAATGATGCAAGCTTTGTTTTTTTAGCTACTGTGAATATCAGCAAAGTTACTACGTAAAGAATTATGTTGCATATAGATGCCAATCTGGATGGACAATATATCCTGACTGCAATATCCGTATGTTTTCAGAATTTCCTTGTTAATGAGTCTCAGAGTTTCTGATCGAATTGCTGTTTTCATGGTCTGCAGTGGAAATAGTCACGCCGTGTTAACACGAGTACTTGATGTTAATGTAACGCCTAGACACGTATAATGTCGTACACCCATTTGTTACAGAAAAAGTAAAGTTTAGGAATCGCTTTGCAAAGTTGCCAAGAACGCAAACCATGTTTTCTGTGTGCAGGAACAATGTGTACAACCTTTATGACACAAAATTAGCCAGTGACTCTAGCCTAAGCTAACCAATGTCGCAATTCGGACCTCCATTTTTTAAATGTCAGCAATCTGAAATCCAAGTTACCACTTGATGTTAAAGTGCATTATTCCTAATTTGTGTCACTCTCAAACAACAACTCTCTGTTGGGGTTACTTTATTGTTTATTGACGCCGGACATGACTTACAGGCAATGCACTCGGTCTTTAAGTATTTAAAAGAAGACGGTGCATGGGCTATTATTCCCCATAAAACAAGTATTATACTCTATGCGCCCCCGAACTTATAATAGAATCATGCCCTCTGCAGACAGATTGACTCTTAGAACATTTGCTACTATGATGATTTACTATTGACCGAAAAACTATTGACTTGAAAAACATTAGGCCTATAACTTGGGATGGTTCGCTAGAGACTATAGGCCATCGTAGTTTATAAACCGAAGTGCGGTTAGTTTAATGGTAAAATAAAGGATGTGCTTCCTTTACCCAAGGCCCACGCATCCTAGTAATGTGTGCATATAAGATAAGGGATATACGTTACTAAACTTCCTTGTCTGCTTTATTTAGCATGGTAAAATTAAAGCAAACTATCAATATTACCCTGATAGTAACTACGTGATTATATTGCACTACACTGACGTAAGTAGATTATGCCTGCTGCAATATTAACGATGCATTTGACTGACTGGGTCAGTGGGTCCCATGCTGGCTTAATATAATGTCAATGAATGTATTCAGAACTATCTGTAACTTAACATCACCAGAGTTCCGAATCAAGTGAGCAAATCAGTCGTTAAACGCTAAATCGTTAACAGTTTACGATGTTTTTCATAGTACAGCCGTTTTATCCACTACAATGTTAACAAGGAAGCTATTTCACGGAAAATTTTAGGCACCTTGCTTTCTTCTGCCTACATGCCTAAATAGAAGGCCCTGTACTGGCAGATGATGTTGTATGCAAGCCAGTCCTGGCAATAATTGTTTTGCTACAATTTTAATATGAGCGACATTAAGTAAAACCGAAATAATAAACGCTCTTTGTTCTCATAGAGTTAGAATCGACTTGTTTCTACCTTCTACGCGTTAAATTATTCGCTAATTATTATGCAAAGGTGGTTGGCACACCGCAACCAGGCACTTAAACACAGGATACAAGCTTCTGAAGATTATGAGAATAATCAATGTTGGCATTTTTTCCATTAATGACTCAGAATTTGTTTTTCAAGAGAGCTCTCGATATGTAGGCTAGTCTTTTTCGTCTTTGGCCGGAAGCTTAAAGAGATGCACACGAGGTCTAAGGCGACAATTCTTTGGTGGAAAGCGGCCGCGTAGGACATGCGAGTCATTCCACACTACCACCTGGAACAATCGGTCCTCAGTTAAACCGACTCTCTTCCACTGTTGGTGTACTGGATGGCAGATAACCCATACATTGGATTCTTGAGATAAATATCTCTGACGGTCGACTGCTGAGGTGAAGCCTCACCAGGTCAGAGCGGCATATAAGAGTCGTGCGACCGTGGTTGCTTCGGCCACCACGCGCGTCGCCTCTGGGGTCAGGCAGTATGCTCTTAGCATAAAGGGATTCGGTGCACGCACCGAAAACCTCGTCACACAGGTGAAGTGGCTCCAAGGTCCAGTCGGATGGTGACGCCTAGGAATTCATACAGCCAGTTTTATAATTATATTGTCCGGAATTTCAAGACTGGTGAGATTCGCCACTAGGTTGGAGTGCCAAACCGTAACGAATGCCTTGACAAAATCCAGGGATATAAGGTTACGTGATAGCTGGTCTTGAGTATGGTCGTAACGTGGTGAAGTATTGCGATCAAAGCAGCTCTTGTTTAACCCGACGGCCTAAATGCATGCTGGTCAGCAAGCTTCTAAGTCAGATCTAGGGATTAACCTAATATGTGGTTATTATTAATAAGGAATTGATTTTAAATGTTTTATTACAGCAACTACTAAAGATTACAGTGAACTGAATAATAGCCGTACATAAGCGATCCAATAACATTAAAGTTAACAATGATGATGATGACGACAATGGCAAACTGGAAATATTATTATTATTATTATTATTATTATTATTATTATTATTATTATTATTATTATTATTATTATTATTATTATTATTATTATTATTATTATTATTATTATTATTATTATTATTATTATTATTATTATTATTATTATTATTATTATTATTATTATTATTATTATTAATGATCATAATAATAATAATAATAATAAGAAGAAATAAACTTGTGTTTTGATAATAATAATAATAATAATAATAATAATAATAATAATAATAATAATAATAACAATAACAATAACAATAACAATAACAATAATAATAATAATAATAATAATAATAATAATAATAATAATAATAATAATAATAATAATAATAATAATAATAATAATAATAATAATAATAATAATAATAATAATAATAATAATAATAATAATAATCATACTTAACTTGAGACAGGTCGGTTGGAGTTACTGTCATACTTCTGCCTCCATCTTCCCGCTGTTCCGACTTCCAATCTCTCCTCAACTTAGAAAGTGTCCATCTTCTTCTGTTCCCAACTTCCGACTGACCTAAGCCCTCAAGTCTGCTCTAGGTTCTGCCTCGTCCAACATTACCTCATCTTACCCTTAAACCAATCTCAGGCGTCGACATAAATTATCAACTCATTAAAAGATTACCTCATCCAATACCTTCACTGTCATTGGCTGGACATAGGATCACCTCACCTCCAAAAGTCTCTACAATTTCGAAGCTTTTGTCTAATTAAACCACTACCTACATTTTCCATGATTCAGCAACCGAGTAAGTCGCTTACAGCACATAATTTCCTCTTCTCAGATTCTGCATTTGCATAGCACATTTCTACTCTGTGATTCTTATACGACATTGGAAAGCTGAATAAAAAATTAACTTGGCCTTAACCATTTCATTCATTCATTCATTCATTCTGAGAATTTATATAGCGCCTCTTCAAGAGACCTACTCAGAGGCGCAATTATATAATATTGAAGTCAATGATTTATACGGCAAATAAATGCAGTTTATAAAAAAGCAAAGTGAAATAAATTGGTAGAGAACATCTAAAGCGCCTTCGATTAGTTCATAATTTTGGTGCTATATAGCTGTGCAGCTATTATAAATGTGAAGCTGTCGTTAGATTTACGGAATGGTGTGTAACTATTTTACCAGCTATTTGTTGGTATTGTTTCGCCGGAACAAGATGCACCGCTCCAAACAGCTGTACAGGTATATATCTCTCATCAGTTATATAATATTGAAGTCAATTTAAACGACATCACTCTTCCATAAATTGCTTATCTGTAAAACTTACGATGTGCCTATTTGGTTTAATTTGATAGATATTGACCACTAGGAGTATGTTTGATCAGTTAATCACACGACTCTGTCAGAGGGAGCAACTTTAGTCCTTAAGAGTTTTCCTTTTAACGCCTTTAATTATTATTGAAGGAGCTGATGTTTTATCTTCTTCAGTTTATGCAACTGCCAAAAACAACTCATATCAAAATGAAGTAACTTCAGTTCTTTTCAGGTCATGTAAATTGTCTCATGGCATTGTTCCGCCTCAACGATGATTAGTTTCATCAACGCATGCATTGAAGTAGTTATAAGTCTGATTTGAATTGCACTCAGAAACTTTGAATTACATTCAGATATTGACGAATGTGAATTAAAGACTTCCGGATGTGCGCATACGTGTATCAACAGTTACAGTAGTTTCAGTTGTCGATGCAATTCTGGGTTTACGTTGGACGCCAATGGACGCACTTGTAATGGTCAGAAGATTCTTGTGCTCTCAGGGTTATAAAATGATAGGGAATTTATTAAGTAGCGGAACTGCATACTCAATAATAGCTGCAGTTGACTCGCAACGTAAATATTGTTTGTTAAAGTCTCATATCTTAGGCCGAACTTAAGCCGATGATTGCTACAATAATAAGTTAAGTATAGAAGTACGTGAAGCTAAATTAGCTTCAGTTCCAAAAGGAACTCATTAAATATGCTCTGAAAATAAGTCGAGGGTATGTTGAAAAAAACCTTCACTAATACAAAATATGGATACCTTTTAAACAGTTTGTAAGCGCTATTGTACTTTATTGTATTTGGATAAAAGTTACTGCTTCTGTATCTCATTTTTGTGATTTGATAAACATACAGACGTCGATGAATGCAGAGCAGGAATATCCGGGTGTGCTCAGCGCTGTACTAATAACTTAGGCAGCTTTATATGTAGCTGCGATCCTGGCTACACTTTGGCGTCAAACGGACGATCCTGTAATGGTCAGTTCAACTTTCTAAAACAAATGTGCTAATAGTGTACGCATGACAACAAAAAATTCATATAGAAATATTTAGATCGTCTAGATTTGAAGAAGTGAACGCTATTCTAGTGACTTCTTCTTGACTGACTGCCAAATCGAGTGGCCAAGGACTAAAATGTTCGCCAAAGGTAAAACTTGTTTCGTGATTTCTGCTTCACCTGTGCAACCTATAGCCTACTAGATTATAATAAGAACACTGACCGTATACATACTGTCGGTGGGAAGCTCAGATGGCAATCGTAATCCGAGGTTCAACATTGACGTCGCCAACACTTTTACTCAGGGACGACTATCAAGAGGGTTTTACTAAGGGACTGACCTTGTCGTTCTTATTCTCTTTGATCGTATTGGTCTTGTTAATCTTGTAGCTGCTGTCGACGCCATTCCTCCTCTTCCTCTTCCTCTTCCTCTTCCTCTTCCTCTTCCTCTTCCTCTTCCTCTTCCTCTTCCTCTTTCCTCTTCCTCTTCCTCTCTTCTTCCTCTTCCTCTTCTTCTTCCTCTTCCTCTTCCTCTTCCTCTTCCTCTCTTCCTCTTCTCTTCCTCTTCCTCTTCCTCTTCCTCTTCCTCTTCCTCTTCCTCTTCCTCTTCCTCTTCCTCTTCCTCTTCCTCTTCCTCTTCTCTTCTCTTCCTCTTCCTCTCTCCTCTTCCTCTTCCTCTTCCTCTTCCTCTTCCTCTTCCTCTTCCTCTTCCTCTTCCTCTTCCTCTTCCTCTTCCTCTTCCTCTTCCTCTTCCTCTTCTTCTTCTTCTTCTTCTTCTTCTTCTTCTTCTTCTTCTTCTTCTTCTTCTTCTTCTTCTTCTTCTTCTTCTTCTTCTTCTTCTTCTTCTTCTTCTTCTTCATTTCGTTTTGTTCTTCCTCCTCTTCTGAGTCTGCATCTTCTACTTCGAAGTCGTCGTCTCCGTCTTTTCTTCTTGGTGAGAATAAAAACGCTTTTATGGTTTTCACTCTATGCAGACATTGATGAATGTGCCGCAAGAACATCTGGATGTGCTCAGCGCTGCAATAACAACGTAGGCAGTTTTACTTGCGGCTGCAATCCTGGCTACGTTCTGGCGCAAAATGGAAAAAACTGTTACGGTCAGTCGCAGTGTCAAGAATTACAACTGATCTTATATTTATAAATATATCGTTAATCTAGATAAGGAGAGGTGAGCGATATAGTCCAGTGCTTCCCAAAGTGGTCGTCCGCGGATCGGTGCCGGTCGGTCCGTGAGCCTTCAGTTGGCGGTCCGCAGGGTGAGTCAAGAAACAGTCAAGTTGTCTCGGAATCGAAAAACGGCCATATATTTTTAATGTCATAACAAAAACACTTATTAGGCTGGCATGTAAATGGCAATAGAGTCACAGCTATTAGCTAAATATGCATGTAAATAAATTTGAATACATATTTGAGGAATTTAGGTGATCGAAAACGAAAAAGAGAAATAATTAATAAATTTGGCACCGGTGTAGTAGGCTGAATAGACTCCCACTTTTAAACAACTCCGGAGTCTATTTATCCCAGGATTTATTGACTCGTGGAGTTAATTCTTACTAGGAATAATTGACCGGTGGAGTGTATTGTTACTAGGACTAAAACACTCCTGTTGGTGAATAGACACTCCAGTGGAGTTGATTCTTCCTAGGACAAATTGAATGAGGGAGTTAATTCTTTCTAGGGCAAATTGACTGGGGAGTTAATTCTTCCTAGGACATACTGACTGGGGAGTTAATTCTTCCTAGGACATACTGACTGGAGAGTTAATTCTTCCTAGGACAAATTGACTGGGGGAGTTGATTCTTCCTGGGACCAAATGACTTGTGGAGTTGATTCCTCCTAGGACAAATTGACTGGGGGAGTTAATTTTTCCTAGGACAAATTGACTGGAGAGTTAATTCTTCCTAGGATAAATTGACTGGGGAGTTAATTCTTCCTAGGACAAATTGACTGGGAGTTAATTCTTCCTCGGACAAATTGACTGGGGGAGTTAATTCTTCCTAGGATATACTGACTGGGGAATTAATTCTTCCTAGGACAAATTGACTGGGAGTTGATTCTTCCTGGGACCAAATGATAGATAGATATTCGTTTTATTTTCTGACAGGTTGACAGACCGCAACCAGTTACAATAGAAATATGTTAAATAATGAAATCAAAAACAAAACACAAAATCAGACAGGTGTGCAGTCAGGTGAGACTTAGGGCAAGCGTTTGTAAAGTACACGAGGGATAAAGTTCTTCACGTCCTTAGCAGGCAGTTCAAGGTTATGACGTCTTGGGCGGAGGTTGTATGACTTGTGGAGTTGATTCTTCCTAGGACAAATTGACTGGGATTTAATTCATTCTTCCTAGGACAAATTGAATGGGGGAGTTAATTCTTCCTCGGACAAATTGACTGGGATTTAATTCTTCCTAGGACAAATTGAATGGGGGAGTTGATTCTTCCTAGGACAAATTGACTGGGGAGTTGATTCTTCCTCGGACCAAATGACTTGTGGACTTGATTCTTCGTAGGACAAATTGACTGGGATTTAATTCATTCTTCCTAGGACAAATTGAATGGGGGAGTTGATTCTTCCGAGGACATATTGACTGGGGGAGTTAATTCTTCCTAGGACAAATTGAATGGGGGAGTTTATTCTTCGAGGACATATTGACTGGGGTAGTTAATTCTTCCTAGGACAAATTGAATGGGGGAGTTGATTCTTCCTGGGACCACATGACTTGTGATGCTGATTCTTTCTAGGACAAATTGAATGGCGTAGTCTTTGAGAAGAAGTATCTTCGATGTAGGACCAATTAACAACGAAGAAAACTCCTCCAAACGAAAACAGTCCCATAATGGCTACACAGTGATAATGATAGTAATAATGAGTCCTCCATTCGATTTGGGTAAACATTTAGAATCGGAGTGCGTAGGTTTCGTGGGTGTCTATTAGGGTCATGGTTAGGCGTCGTGAGAGTCGGTTAGGGCAAGGTTAGGCGTCGTGAGGGTCGGTTAGGGTCAGGGTTAGGGGTTAGTGTCGTCATTAGAAAACATGGTACCTTCCTCGCAGCATGCCAAAAGATACTGTGAAA